>APFE030790428.1:0-55611 GCA_000404065.3 Pinus taeda
TACACTTCCATCAAGTTTATTATGGCATGCTATATTTGGACATTTCAACTATGACAGTCTCCACTTATTGAAGAAAAATGGTGTTGCTGGTTTGCCTACAATTCCTAGAAAACTTAAGCAATGTGATGCTTGCATTCTAGGAAAGCATAGCAAACAGTCTTTCATGATTCACATTCAAGAGCACATAGGAAGCTTGAACTTATTCATTCAGATTTATGTGGTCCAATGCCTGTTCCTTCTGCAAATGGAAATAAATATATCATGACATTTATTGATGACTACACCAGAATGTGTTGGGTTTATTTAATGAAGAACAAATCTGATGCTTTCCTAACATTCAAGAATTTTCATAAATGGATTGAAAATGATGCACAATCTCATATTGGGTCTATTCGCACTGATAATGGAAAAGAATATACATCAAATGAATTTGAACAATATCTTCGCCAACATGGAATTAAACATCAAACAACTGTGCCTTATAATCCCCAACAGAATGGTGTAGCTGAAAGAATGAACAGAACAATTTTGAATATGGTACGATCCATGCTTTTTTTCAAAAATGTAAAGATAATGTTTTGGGCTGATGTTGTTCTATGTGCTGCATATATAAAAGAATAGATGTCCATCTAGTGCTATAAGAAACAAGACTCCTTATGAATTGTGGTATGGACATGTTCCTTCGGTCAAACATCTCAGGATTTTTGGTTCCACCTTTTATGCTTTGATACCAAAGGTACATAGAAACAAACTTGGTGCTAGAAGTCGTAAGTGTATCTTCCTGGGGTATTCAAACACCTCCAAAGCATACTGCCTCTATGATGAAGAAAATAAAAAGTTTGTTATATCTAGAGATGTATTTTTTCTTGAATCATCCAAATCTGACAATGTTGTTGAGTGGCAATTTGATCGCTTGGATAGATCGCAAAAATGAAATCATTTCAAGAATTGAGAATCAGATTCCACATCTTGAAGGGGGGATTCCTATACTAGATCAACATGTGGAATCTTCTTTTGAAGAATACTCTCCCCCGACTGAAACTCCAACAACGGATGATGCTTTAAGTGATGTAATTGATAGAATGGGAGACTCAATCTTGATTCACTCCCAACTCAATCAACAGAGCAGCCTGGACCATCTTAGAAAGGTCCCCCAAAGTGGCTGACAAAGACACTTGAAAGTGTTCATCCTGATGAAATTGGGAAAACAGGAACCAGAAATGCAAACCGACAAAATGGAGGTGATGTGGATGACTCTAATTCACCTGTTGATATGGATGTTTCTTATGATTGTGAATTGAACTTGTCTACAGATTTTGAACCAACTTCCTTTAAAGAAGCTGCTTCTCATGATGAATGGAAAGAAGCATTGCAAAGGAGTATGATGCCCTCATAAAGAACTTGGAAGCTGGTTGATCCTCCATTTGGAACCAAACCAATTGGCTGCAAGTGGGTCTACAAGAACAAGTATAAAGCTGATGGCTCACTTGACAAGCATAAAGCTAGGCTTGTGGCAAAAGGTTTTGCACAGAAGGAAGGGGTCGATTATGAGGAAACTTTTGCTCCCACAGCAAAGTGGGCCACCATCCGGACACTCTTTGCACTAGCAGCTCAGAACGGTTGGAAAGTCCATCAAATGGATGTAAAAACTGCCTTCTTGAATGGAGATCTAAAAGAAAATGTTTTTATGTTCCAGCTTGAAGGATTTGTTGTGAAAGGACATGAACATAAAGTATGCAAACTTGTGAAGTCCTTGTATGGCCTCAAACAAGCACCACGAGCCTGGTATGAAAAGTTAACTGAGCATCTTCTGAAACTCAACTTCAATCATTTTGATCTTGATGATGCAACTTTATTTGTCAAGAAAGTTGGAAGAATAGTTGTATATCTTGTGGTATATGTAGATGATCTTTTAATGACAGGGAACAATGAAAGTTATATTGCATCCATAAAGAAAGAATTGGGGAAAAGTTTTGAAATGACTGATTTGGGCTATGTTCATTACTATCTTGGCATTGAAGTAACCCAACATCCAAAGTCCATATTTCTTTCTCAAAAGAAATACATTGGAGATTTGTTGAATAGGTTTGGCATGACAGAGTGCAAACCTCTTACTACTCCCATGGAACAAAACTTAAATCTCACATCTATTGAAGGAAAGGAATTTTAGGATGTAACAAAATATAGACAGCTTGTAGGAAGTCTCATCTACCTCACTACTACCAGACCAGACATTTCATTTGCTGTTGGAATCCTCTCCAGGTTTATGCAAAAGCCTTGTGAGCGACATTGGTCTACTGCAAAAAGAGTTCTAAGGTACTTGAAGGGAACTCAAGACCTTGGAATCAAGTATACATAGGTGGACGACTTCAGCTTGATTGGATACTCTGATTCAGACTTCGATGGAGACAAAGAAACCGGGGTATCTACTTCAGGATATGCTATGAGTCTTGGATCAAGAGCTGTCTCATAAAGATCACGCAAACAATCAGTTCCAGCAGATTCCACAACAGAAGCAGAATACGTGGCAGCAGCTGAGGCAACGAAAGAAATTGTGTGGCTCAGAAAAATTCTTGAAGATTTGCAGGTAAACCGTAAAACAAGTACAATCAACTCCACTCATGATTGACAACACCTCTGCAATAAAGTTGGCCAAGAACCCAAAGTTCCATGATCGTACAAAGCACATCAATACTAAATATCATCTGATCCGACATCATGTTGAGGCCAAAAAATCCATCTCCGTCATTGTTCCACAAATGAGAAAATTGTAGATATCTTCACCAAAGCGCTTGGAAGAGAAAAGCTTGAAAGATTCAGAACGATGCTTGGACTCACCAACATCCCTTCAGATTAAGGGGGGGAATGTTGACACCTAATCCTCAGCGATTGGGAGAATTGAATGTGAACAGTCATCAAGAAGATGAACTGAACGATCACATTCATGTATATAATAGATAGCTTCCTAATTGAATAAATGAATCAGTTTTCTGGAGTTACTCCTGGCCTGACATTATTCATCATAAAACATAAGAGAAATAGCTTCTAACTTTATGGAAGTGGATAACCATTCATTTCATATATTATTAAGACAGATTTAGTGAATTCTCACAACATTCATTCAATAATTTAGAAAACATATCATTAATCGGAAACATGTAACATAGACAATTTCAATCAAAATACTCAGTAATTATTCAAAAAGCTATCTTTATTGATCTTCAATTCATTGATTACAGAATATTCTACCCTGCGCACACAGCTGCAGGTGTGCACACACTCAGCTGCAGAATCTACCTAGGCCTCCTCCACACTCAGTTGGAAGAGAATTCCCTTCTCTACCTAAGCGCAAGAAGTAAAGCCTTCCTACCTATTGAAGGCTCGAAAATCATTGCCTAAAAAAGGGGGATAACCACCCGGTCTGGACCTTGGGACAACTCCTTTTCCGTTTGGAATAGTGGCTCTGACTGGGGATGATGGGACCTGTTTCCCAATATATTTTTATGCTTGTGCTAATGAGATGATGTTTTGAGTTTTTTGGAGTAATACCTAGCCTCAAACTAATCTAATTTAACTAATAACCATCTGTAGTTTGTCCTAATCAAAAATATTTATCTAACTCTAACTATCCCAGGAGTAACATGATATATGCGATCTAAAATGATGTCTAAAAGCAATTGATAATAAAGAACATTCAATTATGATAAGAAGTGAATCTTTTTAACAATGATCATTTCGTATAAAAATTTAGCCGAAATGATATGATAGATATATCACATAAAATTCATCATCATACAATAATGCAATAATGACAATAAAAAATTCAAACTTTCATACATAAATAACTTGAAGATAATGTATTGCTTTACGCATAAGTAAAGAAAATTAAGAGATAAAAGTACCATTGATAATACGTTCTACTCATGTGCTTTATCAATATTAATCTACTTTCAAATCATCCAACATCATCTAAGAGTACAGAAGTACAATTTCAGTAGAAGATGTCAAATTCAAGTAGAGAATAAATCCTGTTCCATTAATTTCAGTAGAACTTCCTCAAAGCGACAGAAGTGCATGTTCTGAAGAATGTTTCTGATAAAATTTTTGGACCCCTCTCTAAATGCATGAGAGGGGTTTAAATACTAAATTATGAAACTAAAAATAGATTATTACGAAAAATGTTGAGGAGGTTTAAATGACCTGCCCCAATTTAAGAAAAATAAAACAAAAATATAAATGTACATAATGACTAATCCTGCATTCGATCTTTCAGATCGCAAATATCTAGCATGGTCTTGAGGAGTGTAGGTTGGCTGACTTCAACTTTCAATTGTCCTGTAAACATGGCATTGATGAGTGCTAGAATCATTTTCTCTATAGAAACAATTAGGCATTTCAGTGTCATACACTGGCTGTGCAGTTTTACCATATATTGCCAATAAGCCTCCCAGTTTAACCTGGTCACTTGCCTAATTGTTTTTGTTCTTTCTTCTATTGCCTATTTCCACTGTAATTCAAGTTGTTTTGCATTTGGAAGGAAACCAGGGTGGTATCTGCCACAAGATTAGCACTACACAAATTTTCATTTACACTTTCAATGATGTTGTTTGTCGCTATTGCCGCTTCCCCTGTTGCCTATTCTACCTCTTTGAACCGAGAACCCCAACTTGCAAATAAGATCTCCTTGTGTGATTCATCCACTTGAGGAATGTCAGCTCTTCTCCCATTGTCAGAATTTTGCCAAGTTATGAAATCTGAAACCTTTTTAAGAATTTCATCATATTCAAGTCACATTTCTACAACTTGGCTTCTCAATTTGTCGCTTATTTCACAGTGAGAGTTCCACTGCGAGATTTTTTAGCATAGCAATTCTTTTTGGTGTGTGAGCTGGGAGTTGAGGTTGAGTGCTTTGGTGACAAACTGATCGATCTTTGGGTCATCCTTATGTAGATCTATTATGCTCTGTATCTGTGCGTCCTTACCTGCCAAGTTACTTTGATGTTTTATTTGAATTTGTTGGAACTCCTGCTACAGCTTAGCCAATTGTATTTCAGCTTGTTGGTTGGTTTTGGCTTGCTCTAACTGTTGTTCTAGAGATATAATTTTGTTTTCCTTTTCTTTAAGTAACAATATTACCTTTACTCCTTTTTCAATGGTTGTCGTAGCGTATGCACCTATGAACTACGAGAGCCTGGTGAGGTTGGGTGATGGGTCGGTGGATGAGTCTTTCCAGAGGACATCCATCGGCTCATTGTCTGGAGTGGTAGCAGTTGTGGATTCCAATTTTCTTTTCTTTATCTGTCTCTTAACAATGACCTTGTGCTATGGGCTGTAAAATAAATCAAGAGGGGAAATTTCTTCTATTCTTAAAACAATATCAGAGGTGGAGGTAACAGGAATGTCTTCTATTTCTTGAGTATTCACAATTCTCCCTGTTATAATTTCTGGAGTTGTCTCCTGATGTAACATTTGTGTCTCCAGTGCTTGTTCCTTTGTGTTGAGTTTTTTGTTGAAATTATCCCATTCCTCTTCCAAATTAATTACCCGAGGCTTTATCAGCTATATAGAGGGAGTATGGGTTTCAGTTTGCTTGATGGTCAAAGTTTGTTCATCTGTCTTTGCTGCAAATTGGGTTGTATCCTGGATTGATTCCCTACTCCTACTTTTCTTATTTTATGAAGAGTTCTCGAATCCCTTTCCAGAATTGGTTTTATATTTTTCCTTAGAGTCACCATCTATGCTTACACTATGAGTGGGCTCCCTTATTGGTTCAATTAACAATTGGTCCAATGGGCAATGGGACCTTTGATAATCTCTTTTCTCCATAGCTATAAAATGTTTCAAGACCCTATCGATCAAAAAGTATCTATGCCATAGGCTTCACTTCTCTGAAGGTATTCTTCTATAAGCAAACACCATCAAATAGGTCTTTCTCATGGCTAAATATTTTTACTTTGACCATAGTAGTAAAATCCTTGACAATATTGAATGGGTCGTATTGTCTTCTGGGGAACTTAGGTAATCGTAGAGACAACATATTATCTACTTCCCTAAATGCATGTCCAAGGTCATGTAATCCCAACACTCCACATGACACGGGAAATTGAGGCCAAATGGCCTTCTTTGACTCCTTCAATGCTTTGCTCATCCCTCCTTCACTGCATGTCTGATAGGTTATCTCTCTAGCCATTAATTTATCTGGGACATAGAAAGGGAGAACATGGGGAGAGGCGATGCTACCAAATAGTCTGATGTATGTAAATGTCTCTTCCCTGAACCATCGAGCTACTGGGAGGATGTCTATCTCGGCTTCTTGGGAGAATTTGGGGGCATCTCGGTTATAGATTCGTTTATGGATAGGAAGCATAAGCCCGTGACAAATCTTGAAAAAATGTGATTCAAAATTGGATTTCCACATGTCTTTGTGGTGGATGTGAATAGGAAGTGGATCTTAAATAATCCACTTCCATCCCATAAGAAGGAATTTAGAACCAAAACAAATAGTGTCCATTACATAAGCACACATGAAAAACAGAGGATAAACCCTCGAAGCAATACTCCTTTTCCTTCTATACTATATAATTGCTTTGGATAAATTATCAGACAAGATTTGCACCCAACCTATTATTGCTGCATTAATGGCTATATCTATTAAGGGAAACCATTCTGAGGATAATTTGTTACTGTCAGGTTTTCCAAATAGTCTACACAGCATAGCCACAACAAAACAGAAAGGGGAACAAATAGATGAGGTGGCGTACATACCGTTTTTGTCTTTCTTGATTATTTCTTCATTATTTGACCAATTATTTGTGCAGTCAGTCGGGTCTTCATTTTCTTTGACTAATTTCTCAACAAATTTCCTATTGTAGGTAACTTGTGGCTCTGGCAGGTGGTACATAAGCCTTAGGTTATCTGGAGTGAAAGATCCTATAACTTCATGGCCTGCTGTTTTGAATTCTCTATCAGATATATCAGTGTCATCAATGATCCACTTAAGCATGTCGGTATAGGCGATTATTTTTGGTCGCATAGCTATTCGGTGCAAAAATCAGCACACAAGCTCAGTTATGGAAGCATCAGAGGAATTGCGCCCATCCACTGTAATTGTTGTCTCAAGAATCCTTGATTGTTCTTCCTCTAGTAATTGATACATAGCCTCCCATGTAGATGTCCTTACTTCCCTATTACATGTAGTATCCATGAACTAAGGAGTCATTTTTGACTTCTCAAAGGTGACTGCTTTCCCTTTCTTCACCATTTCTTTTGGCTCCCTGTTCTATGACTTTCTCCTAAAAGTTTCAAGAGGAACAGTTTATCAGATAAAAATGATACTGAATGTAGGAATGAATCGATGAAGAAAATCATTAAAGGTGATAAAGGTGTTTTATTTGAAATCATGTAAGAAGATATCAAATCACTCTAAATGGCCTTTCACGCACAAATGCAATTACTTCTTCATAAATGCGCACTAATGATCTGTTATTCTTTAACTTGAATGTCCATAAATATTCACATCGTAAATTAGGAATCAATAACCTAGGGTGGTGAGCCTTTAGACTACGATATTAGTGATTTTGTGATTTGCAAAGCAATATTGCAGATCGCTATATCGCATAATTCATTTTTGTTTAACCCACCACTTTTTGAGTTTGTGGGAGATGCAAGATGCAAGAAACAAATGTCATTACTTGTCAGGCTTCTTTTTAACGAATAATGGACCTTCGCATGTATTGGTGGAAATATTAAGAGGTGGGTCCAAGTTGAGATCATATTTCACAATATCATAGTATAATAGGTTGAGGCTTGTGTCGTATGATTGAAATGCGATGCGAGAAGGCTATTATACCATTGCAATTTCACAGATCGCAATACTTCAGGGTAACCTCTTAAGAGAAGTATTTTATAAATAGTGACGTTGCGATGTGAGACTTTAGCTTTTTAAAGAAGCTTTAAGGACTTTCTAACATTATGACCGTTTTTCGAATATAGATTTGATTTTTTGATTATTTCATCGTAGATTGTGGTGGGTTAGAAAGGTATCATTTGTGATGCATTTCATGCTAAATAAGAAAAAGTAGCATTTTAATGGTTTTATAAGTTTTGTTTGATATCTTGATTTATTCTAAAAATAAAAGAAATGCCTACATGCTAGGATTGATTTTTTTGGGTATATACATTTTTTGGAAGGGTCCCCATTTACTAAAGTAATATTTTACTACTAATATTAATAAATGGGTGGTTGTTGACAAGCACAACACTACCCTAGCACTTGCTCAAGGCAACAAAAATATTCAGTGTACCTAATTCTCTATCAATGGTTACTCCTAAGACTCGCTATGACTCAACTATTTACAGCTTTTCTAATACAATACCATGGCCCTTGGCTCATAGGTGAGTCTTCAAAATAGACCAAAAAAAATTTGTAAGACCCCTTTGAACCCTATCTATTTGCATGCTCTGCATCCACATTTTGTAGAGACTTTACATATTTTACAAAATTATTTATAAAATATGACTAAGTTACTCAATTCTACCCCTGGGGACCCCATCCAAACAGGCCCCCAACACAAAGATCGTGAATCGCCCTTGAGTAGCTCAGTTGGTTGTTCCACTTTCTGGCAGAGTTCACTGAATGCCTTGGTCAATGTCTGAAGCTCCGCAAAACAAAATTTTACTTCTTGTTGTACCTCTTGGACTAGTTTTTCTATGGTTTTCCCCTCTACTACAAGTTGTGTAGTCCTTTGGGTTTGTTGCATGGCCTTCAGCTTCTCATGAATGTTCTGTGAAAGTTGGTTCGCTTTCTTTGTCCAAGGTTAAAGCTAGTACCTTAGCAAGGATTGTTTTTCTGCAACCCCTGGATGTGTATCAACTTTTCCTTGCCTTCTAGTAAGTGCATGAAGCGTTGGACTGGCGCCAACGTCTACATTGTCTACTGATCTCATCATATTATTGTTGTGCTTCCTCATCTTCATGTTCAACTGTTGCATCATAGGATCCTCTTTTAGGGTATCCCATATGCCCATTGCCTGAGTGAAGAGCTGGTCGTCACCCTGAACTTCGACATCTAGTTGACCCATCGACTCTTCTATAGCGGCACCTATTTGTTCTCGAACTTTTGGTGGTGTGGTCCATTGTAACTTTAACTGCAACTCAACTATTGGCACCTGAAAATCGAAATTCACCTTATCGATTTTCTCCTTTGAAACATGCATTGCATCAACTAATTTCCTTACTTTGGCTGAGGCCTCTACATCCTTTGGAGTATTCAGCTTAGGCACAGACTTGCAAGCCTTCTCAAGTTTTGTTACCAAGTTCTGGCGCTATGTCCACAATTCCTCTTGTTCCTTCAGCGCCTAGTTTTTTCTACGAAGAGATTCTCTTTGTTGACTTTAAACTCACTGCAATGGTGAGTGCATGTTGTTCTCTAATATTCAACTCGTCTGACACCCCCTGATGCAGTGCATGAAGGATATGGATTGGCAGTGCGACAAGGTTCAGTCCCATATCCTTCATTGTGTTGAGCACAACGTTATCCTCGTCTGATTCAATGCAGACTGACCCCTCTGGAAAAGTAATGACTCTAAGATCTATAGTTCGTTCAATATCTATTACTATGTCACTTCCATGTGTTAGGCTCGCTTGCACCCTACTCACCTACCTAATACAGACCTAGATCCTGTTTTCCTAGATCTATAGTTCATGCAGATCCTTCTAAATGCTCCATAGCATCTGCATGTATTGCTTCTCAAACTATTGCAACACCTTCATCATTGTGTCCCATATATTGTCCCCTATCTCATCGATATTTCCTTCTGTCAGTACCATGGGATCCATATGTGTCTTTTTATCAGACTTATGCTTCTTTCGTTGTCCACCCATCTGTTCTTGCTCATGCCTCTTCAAGATGAAAGGAGTTCTCTACTCCTGACCACCGCCTCCTCCCTACATGGAGAGTTCCTCTTCGACAGTGTGGTGGTAATAAAACTTCCCACTCTCCTTGACATCCTTCCATTCCTACTTTTCATACTCTTTGGTAGCACGCTCTTGCTCCGTATGCGCACTCTCTACAAATTAGCGGTTTCCTTCTTCTTTTGTTCATTCAATGTGCATGCAGCTTTTTGAGTGACTTCTTTCTACTTCTGTGCAGTAGAGCTCTCTCCACATTTTTTGGTTCCCACATCCAGCTATTCAGCTTAGGCACAGAATTGCAAGCCTTCTCAATTTTTGTTACCAAGTTCTGGCTCTATGTCCACAATTCCTTCTGTTCCTTCAGTGCCTAGTTTTTTCTACGAAGGGCTTCTCTTTGTTTAATTTAAACTCACTTACAATGGTGAGTTTTTGTTGTTCTCTAATATTCAACTCATTTTATACCCCCTAATGCAGCGCATGAAGGGTATGGAGTGGAAGTGCGCAAGGTTCAGTCCCATATCCTTCATTGTGTTGAGGAGAACACGATCCTCATCTGATTCAATGTGCACTGACCCCTCTAGCAAAGAAATGACTCTGAGATCCAAAGTTCATTCAATCTCTGCTACTATGCCACTTCCATGTATTAGGATTTCTTACACCCTACTTTCCTGCCCAACACCAACCTATATCCTGTTTTCCTATATCTATAGTTCATGCAGACCCTTCTAGATGCTCTGTAGCATCTGCATGTATTACTTCTCAAACTGTTGCAACACCTCCGTCATTGTGTCCCGTATATTGTCCCATATCTCATCGAGATTGCCTTCTGTCAGTACCATGGGATCCAGATGTGTCTTTTTATCAGACTTATGCTTCTTTCATTGTGCACCCATCTACTCTTTCTCACACCTCTTCAAGATGAAAGGAGTTCTCTGCTCCTCACCACCGCCTCCTACCTACGCGGAGAGTTACTCTTTGATAGTGTGGTGGGAATAAAAATTCACAATCTACTCAACATCCTTCCATTCTTACTTTTCATACTCTTTGGAAGCACGCTCTTTCTCCATGCGCACACTCTCTACAGTTGCCTTAGCGATTTCCTTCTTCTTTTTTTCGTTCAATGTGTGTGCAGCTTTCTGAGCGGCTTCTCTCCACTTCTGCGTAGCAGAGCTCTCTCCACATTTGTTGGTTCCCACATCCAACATTGTAGGTTCACACCACTCTAGTGGCCAATAGCCAAAAGCCTCCTATACATCCATCTTGGTCACTAGATAAGGCAATAGATGCCAAGTTCCCTCTGGGTCCTTTTGCATGTGGATTGAGATGTTGTGAAAGTCAACCTTGAACTCTGCGTAGGCTATCAACTATTTTGAACAAGGTTGGGGACAACCTTGGCCTCTAGTTAACCATCATCCGAAGGTCCATCTCCATCAAGACCCAGAAAAAAATTGTTTCCTTGATGCGTGCCGCATTCTTTGTGGCCGAGAGCAAGGTGAACCTTACACCCTTGAGTAAATCTTCCTTGTGCAGAGGAAATTGGTTGTCCTTCAGTAACCTCCATGCAACTAATACAATAGACATCAGAAGCCAAGCATAGTGAAATTCTTACTTTCGTCTTAGGATTCTCTGCAGATCACGAGGAACTCCTTGCAGAGATACTTCAGCCAAATATATTGCGCACCCTTCGCGCACTGTGCAGCAAGTGACACAACCCGTGTTGGAACTTTGTTCGCATGGCACTTCCACATGATCTTCTCTGCGAGGATCTAGATAGCGAATAGGAGTGCATTGTATGGAATTGAAAAAATTGAGTATCCACACGACTTTTAGAAAAGCCCATACTCCTTCTTCATCTTATCTGCGAGCTCCTTTTCCCCGGATTTCCCTCCAAACTCCTTAAGAGGGTCTGCTCCTTTGTAAGGAAACTTCGTTATCCCATGGATCAACATATTGGTTATTGGAATAGGCTACCCCAGCCACAGAATCCCATAGTGCACTAGTGTGAGGAGCTGGCGCACACAGACCGTATTGATAGGGAGTGGTGGTAATGTGATACTAAAAGTATGTTCAACAGCTCCCACTCCTCAACACTACAGCCCCACTTCATGGGCTCCAACTGCATACCCCCTATCTCATCATAATATATCTTCATCATGTACTTTTGGGTCACCACATGCGGAAATTTATCATGATCTGCGAGGTCCCAATCCTCCATTTTCAGTACCAAGAGGTGCATGATCTTAGGTCCTTCAAATGTGACCTATTCAGGAAGCAGGGATACCACAAATTTTCAAGAATCAAGATCCGTGGTCACTTTGGTCATTCCTTTCCATGGAGGGATGTACTTTGGGAGCCTAGAAATAGGCTCAATTCCCTTGACATCAACTTCCTCGGCACCTTGGTACTCCTTTTCTTCTAAATCCGCCACTCTTTCTAGTTATTTGTCTTTCAGCTCCTTTGGCCACACCTCCAGATTTTCCCTTGGTGGCATTCTTGCAGGCACTGGTTTCTTTTATTTTTCCTTCATGACAGAGTGCTTTTCCCTTATGGCCAGTTGTTTTTCTCTTGCGAAAGTATTCTTCGACCTAGTTGTTACACAGTATTTTATCACCAACCCCGTATCCACTACTCCCGAGTAGAGTCAGTCCCTGAATGGCATATGTTCTGTGTCATACATCAAAAAATGTTTCCACATCTTCCAAATCATTCAAGAAGATTAACAATGCTCTTTAGTCCTGAAGATTGACCCTTTTTACCCATGTTCCAAGATCATCACAAGGAAACCTCATTCTTCCTGCGACGATAACCTGGAGTGGACTAGAACGTCGTGACATCATCACAGGGGTACATTTGTTCTCTGTGATGGTCAAATTTTAGGGCTCATCGCAAGTCCTCAGTATCCTACTTGTGATGATAGCTCTGAATAAATTTTTTCCCTACGACGTCGTCTCTGAGTCCTAGTGTTTGACTTGTGATGACCCAGATATGGCAAATTAGTTCAAACAGAATGCTTTTGGGTGGTTCTGGAACTAGTTGTTGGGTCAAGGAAGTTTTCCTTTCCTCCTATGAGATGGTGATTCCACCTTTTGAGAAACCTCCCTTGGAGATAAGTTCCCTCTCCCTCATTTATGGAGGCTCCTCCTCTTATAAAAGCATTCCCCATTGCTATGATCAGCTAGTTTTTGGTATTAAGCAAATTAGCTAGTTTTGGTATGAGATTGATAGTTTGCAGTGTGAATTGCTGATAGTCTAGCAATTGGTTGTGGATTTCCTTAGCCCTATACTAGTGCTTCTGGGTGAGAGAGAGAGTTATCAGCCTTTTGGGAGACCTTTTTGAGAGTGAATGCTTGAGGAGACATGTTGACTAGACCCTTCAAGGAAGCTTATGACATCAAGGCATGGTTGTAAGCTTTGCTTTTTCTCATATTAATACAATCAACGGTTGTTTCCTGTGTCTTGTATGAAATATACTTGATAGCTTATGGTTCCTTGACTCTGTAAGTAAATAGTTCATTGTTGTGCTCTATGATGTGTTTCATTGTTCTCTTATGTTGTTTCAGGTGAATCACTCATCAAGGAAAAGGGAACGATAGCTGGAGCAGTGTAATGAAGAATGCATCGAACACTAGCATAAGGTAGGCTCTTTCAATGATGACTATTTAAGGAAATTAGTTGTTGTATTTGTCTTGTTGTGACTAGACCCACTCTAGGGCTAGAGGGGTTGCCTCTGTCTGCAGAGGGAACATTACCTACATCACAAGTTGGCAACTCCACTGGGAAGTCCTTTGTGTGTTGTCTCTTTGTTTGTTCTTGATTTGTTTTTTATTGAATTACATAGTGTCTCTTGGTTTTGGGATTGATCCATCAATGTTCTGGGTTACTTGAGTAAATCTGGCAGTCCCTCTCACTATTTGAGAGATTACTCTAGTGTCTTTTAGGTGTTTTTGCTTTGTTTTGTTGCCTAATTGAGATCGTCGTTGTTTAGCTCTTAACAGCTGCAACAAGTTGCCCCTGTCCTCTTTGATTGAGCTGTACGTCATGGATATCCCATCATACAGCTATGACGATTCCTAAAATTGGACCGTCGCCTAAGACAAGTGTACTCTTGCGATGACGTTGCTCAGTTGCTAGCTTTGTGCCTATGGCAATTTGGCTTTCATCTTAGGTTGCTAGTTTGACCCCTACGATGATTCCTGTAAGGTTGTTTTTCATAGCCTTACCTCCTGAATCAACCAGTGTTTCTTGTCCCCTGTTGTCTCTTGTCTCTTATCAAACTTGCTTTGACTGTATTTTGTTAAGGCACTTTCTCGTTGGTTTCATTTATTTGAGTCTTGAGTTTTCAGGCTGTGTGACCTAAATATTTTTAAGATTTTGTCAAGAAGTCATTTGTCTAGGTTGCTTGTCCTTCCAAGATTCGTCCACAACCATCTGATTTGTTTGTTTGAAGCTATCCCACTGCTTGTCTTCTTTCTGATTGGTCTATAATGTTTGGTTATCAAACTAGTTTCTCATGTTGATTTGATTTCTGCACTATCAAACATAGATTACATTTGTTTGGATCAGTCAGGCTTGCATTTGATTGTTTGTCATTAAATCCCACAAATAAAAAATATTGCATTCATACAGCATACGAAAGTGAAAGCGCATTTGCATTAGTGAATTTTTCATGATTGAGAAATTAGAAAGCAAAGTTTAAATCTTTCATTAGTAGTTGCGATATAAGAGGATTGATGCATTATGTTTCCTAGTGATTGGATTGCTTGCATGTGTTGCTTCTCATGCATTTGCTTTTTCTGGTTTCCGTTCACTTGGAAATTAACTTCTTACCCTCATTTAGGTAGTTGTTCATTGAAAGGAATGGTGTTTTACTCATTGTAGTTGCATCCTAGGAATTGATGAATTCATTCAGTAGGGCCTTAAAACCGAGATTTAATTCAAGATTAACTGTTAAAATCTATTGAATGAACTTAAAAATGCATTGGATCCTAACGCACAAATATCTAGAGGTCTAGGCTAGAGATGTGTTCTGGCATCGTTAAACCTAGTTTCTATTGTTTTCACTAAGGTTGGGTGATTCCTCCTTTTGTGATTCAATAGGTACTAGTACAGGTCTGTGCTCCCTGTATCGTCGAGTATATATTGGGAGACACCACTAGGTTATCATCCAATTATCCATAGGAAGCTGAGTCTGCCACCTCATGAATCGTAATGCACCGAACACAGCATTCAAGAAGATTGACTATCGTACAGAAAGTCCTTGGTCATTTCTCTTTCATTTGATCACCAAGGTGTATATGCAATTTTGCGATTTGTCTGGTAAACCTCTCGTCTAGTACTCTAGAGCAGTCACTTTCATTCCTTTTCGACTCCTTAAAAGTAAAAGGATCATCTAAGCACTTGTCCTTTCAGTCTCATTAAATATTTGAAGGCGACTAGAGTCATCTTTTGTCCTTTCTCTCGACTCTTTAAACATGAAAAGATCAAGTTTCATTCCTATGTCATAAAATTTACTACCCACGAAATATTCTTGGTTACAATCAGAGTTCCTTTCAGGGTCGATCCCAATGGCAACCTTTCCAGAGTCTACCAGTCAAGGTCTCCCCTCGAATGGGAGTCTTGTTCGTTTTCCTTCTGTTGGAAATGTTGGTGCTCTGTATATGGAAACATTGTCCTTGCCTGGGTTAACCATCGATTTGCCTGTTTGGTTGTTTTCAACCTCGATGGCCCAAAGCATCATGACTCCTGTTTCGCCATCTCCTTTATTTGAATCACAACATGATGATTCTAGTGTTGAGCCTCCGCCTTCTTCCCCTATTCCTTCACCCTCCCCTCCTACTTTGCCTAGTGAAAGTTCCCAATCCGGTGACCAAGAGGCTAAGAAGAAGAAGAGAAAGATGAAGAAGAAGTTAGATAAGCAAGAGGCCACCCATGCAATTATTGCTCTAAGTGTGCCTCCGGTCGGAAGGCCTTCTGATCCTCCGCAGAAGGTTAAATTTCCTTATAAGTTGTGCAAGGGTGACCATTTTCTTCATAATCATCCTGGTATTCCTAGGATCTTAGAAGTATGGTCTCACGATCTGGCTCATCCCTCATCATCCTATGAAGCTCATGTCAATGTTATACTCTCAGCTTCCAGTGATAATAAGAAAGGTATGATTAGATTCCCTTATACGTTATGTGAAGGTGACCATATCCTTCACCTTTGTCCACTCATGGATAAAGCTTCAATCATTTTGGAAAATCTTACAGCCCCTTCACCCCAACTTCTAGTTGGTTATCAGAGGCTCTCTTTTGACCCTCTCTCAGTTGACAAATAGATTGACTTGGATTCATCTCTTGTCCATCCTACTCTTCTTGAGCCTGACTATGTCATGTCTGTTTCCGACCAACCATTGGTCAAGAAGAGTGTTGACCTGGTTTCACCACCCGTTGTTCGCTTTGTTCCCGAAGAACATAATGATCATACTCCTCATGTTCTTCTCATCTCATCAAATTCTCCTGAGTCAAAGAATGACCCTCCTATCCTAACTGATCAAGAGAGTCCTTCTTCGATTCTTGTAGAGCATGGGGGAAACCATATGATACCCCCACCAGGTAGTTCTGTCGTTTCCTTCGACTGGAGTCAGTTGACTGCATTCTGCCTTCCATCTTATGTGCCTTTCCAGATCACTGTGCACGACTATAATAAGGTAGTACCTGGCGCTGTCTTGGATGGAGGTGTGTCTGTTAGCCTCATGCCTTCCACTACTTGGCAAGCTTTGGGCTCCCCAGAGCTTGTACCAGTCACTCAAAATCTGTTGGCTTTCGACAGAGGAACTAGTCACGCTTTGGGGATCCTTCCGAAGTTTCAGTTACTTTGGGAGGCAAAACCGTCTATATAGACATGATGGTCGTCCAAGGTGCATTGGATTTTAGTCTTCTCCTTGGTCATGACTATATTTATGTCATGGGGGCTCTTGTTTCTTTACTTTTCTGTGTGGTTTGTTTTCCACATGACGGAATAATTGTGACTATAGATCAATTTTCATTCTTTTGTCACCAGGTACCTCCTGTACAACCATCATTCCCTATCGATTCTTGTTTGCTAGCAGTACCTTCTCTACCATAGGTCAATTATGTGGCTACCCATTCCATCTCTGCATTTGTTGATGATCATGCAGATGATCTCGTACATCATGTACTGGGGGCATTGGAACCCAATCTGTCATTGGTGCCCAATGACATGTATTCCTCCCACGGCATGGTTCTTCCTTCTAGTGAAGACCTCTTGGGGGTCATGCTCTTGTATGTCCCATGAACATTTTGCCGAGGATAGTTCTTTTCTTGTGTCGGCCTCATTAAAAAATGAAACAAGGTGTCACCTAAGCATAGTTTTCATCTTGTGGAAAGCTCCTTAAAAAATGAAACAAGGGTCTGAGCATAGTTTTTGTCTTGTGTCAAGCTCGTTTAAGAAATGAACCAAGAGGTACGAGGAAGGTTCTTGATCTCGTGTCAACCTCGATTAAAAAATGAAACAACTACCTTTTGTCAGTCGAGTCTTTCCTGGATCTTGCACTTGAACCTTCTTTACATCCACCTCGTTGAATGCAATGAAGCTTGGGGGGCATGTACCTCAATTGGATTATTATGTTGGGGGCATGTGAACCTTATTCAAGCATAGTTTTTCATTTCAAGCTTGTGTAAACAATGAAACTGAATCCAAGCATAGTTCTCCATGGTTCAAGCTTGTGTAAAAATGAACCCGTGCACCGATGTACCCTTTTTGGTTTGGTGCGTTAAGTGATTTCTTACTTATTGTTTCTTTTTTATTTTATGCATATGTTATGTATATTGACTGATGCATTAGCAAATTATGTATTAGGTTGACATTTTCTCAAATTATAAATCATATACAAACATTCAGACATAACAAAAAGAGACTATAAAACATAAATAGATGTATATCGTGTGTTGTGCACCGAGGCACTAAAAAATATATGTATATGTCCAAAAATATGTATGTTCAAGTTACATCACGCAACACATGTCTCTCAAAATTTGCAGAAAATGTAACCTAGGAGTATACTATGGATGCTACTCTCAAAAGCATACCACTACTTGGACCATTCGTCTAAGTAGCCGGTGTACCCTATTTGACACACCCACGATGTGTCATTGGTACTGTCTCAGGATCTTCTTGATCCTCTATAATTAGGGATCCCCTCAGTCAAGCCCTCTAGGTTCCAAGCTATCTCCTCCTCAGCATCTCCACCCAGAGGTGGCAAGGTGATCTCTCTGCTGTCCCTCTCGGCCGTAGGAGCGAGACCTACTAGTCTCTCAGGTCTGACATCTACAAAAAGTTGAGCATAATTATCAGGGAATATATATTTAAAATCCAAAAACAACAAAAAAAAAACAAAATACAAAACATTTGGTGGTCAAACCAAGTATTTTACCTCTCTCATCCCACTGCACTCCAGGTAGAAGTAGCATGTCAGGGTCTCCCCTGAAGTCCATCCCTACATATGGCCAATCCTTTACCACCACCTGCTGACAATGTAGCCACTCCATAAATTCGGGACCCCATGACACTGGCTGGCCAACGCCTCCTTGTGGCATTGCATGAGCCCACCGAGTTATTTGGGTCTCTCATGGTCTAGGCCACCCCACTCGCATGTCCTAGAACTGAAGGATAGGTATCCGCTCCAGCATGAGCGATATCAAGATCAAACCATACCTAAATTTCTTCACCTCACCTCTCTGCCATTTGGTCAGTTGCCTCTTTATGTTTACATACACGTCCTCTGCCTGATCAAACATAGTAGGATTAAGACAGTCTAAATCCAACCGCAGTTGAGTTTTGGTGGCCTCGTGCTGGGCTTGGGAACCAGCCGCCCTCGTGATGGTGAATAACAACACTCACAATGACAGATCATTCACTGTGGGTATCTATAACTTACCCCTAGTGGATGATTTTCATGCCCTTTGGCACACTCGTGCGATGAGCATATCTAATGAATCTTCGATGATTCAAACACTGCCCATGTGGGGTCTCTCCCCTCATTGTGATAAACCAGTCAGAAAATAAATATATGTGGCATCAAAGTCTACCTCTTGGCCACGGATGATGAATTTCCCCTCTGTTGGGTTCCACGACTGAATTAAGTATTCCAGAAGATCTAGTTGTGCTCTCAATAATGGTGTTAAAAAGAATTTTAGCAATCTGCAGTTCTGTAGGACATTCAAATACTGAGGATCGGCTGCCCCTATCTCGTCATCATCTTCGTGAGTGCGTTCTTTCCAAGAGAATGCCATTTTTCACTTGCACACACGATAATTCTCTTATTAAAAATTGTTTACCCATTTTTAATATGCCACAGTGGTTTAAAAATGATTTTTTTGTGTTTTCCATGCTCGTCGTAGCTGTTTTTAAAACAGCTACGACGGTCCGATTTGAATAGTTCATAATTTATCGGATCGTTACAGGAGTACATCAATTTCCTGTGACGATCCTGATTTTGGCCTGTTTAGATTTCTCGATTGTCGCAACCCCGAGGGGAAATATGCGACGACCAAGGTGTTATTTTTGAAATAAAAATTCCTCCCAAATCTAGCCAAAAACATGAAATTACATTTAAAATTGACACAAAAAACAAGAGAACAAGAAAAGTATTTACCTGGAAGAAGTTTGGGAAGCAATGAACCAATGAAGCTCCTGGAATCGACCACCCAATTTCGCAAAGTACGTATTCTTGTCAAACGGGTCTTATGCTTGGATTTCTTTGTGCAGTAACAGGTGTTCCGGATGTGGGAGATGATCAATACATGCTTGGTGAATATCGCAAAATGTTTGACCTGAGTGAACTTTAAGCTCTTTTCTAACTCTCGAAATATGAAAATATTGTCGAGTGCTTGTCATTTCGAGTTCGTTAATGGTTACGAAATGTTGTGTCCCCAGTAAGTTTTTTACTTTTTCGGGTTGGAGGCACTATTTACGAAAAGTGCTCCTTGACTGAAATGGTCAAGCGATTCTCTCAAGTATCATTTTCTACCTTTTCAGGCTTGAGAGACACAAACATACGAAAAGGGCCCCTTTGCAGTTTTCTTTTCCGTGTCTTTTTCAAATTCTCTAAACATGAAAAAGACCCTGAGTTTTAACTATGGACTCGTTAAACCCTAACAACATTGGAATCTTCACCATGATGGGACCTGAGCTTCTCCTCCCTAGGGCTCATTAAAATTTCACTATGTTGGATTTGTCTGAAGGACGAACTTATATTGCAAGCATATGTTATCTCATTTAAGCTTGTTTTTAAAAAATAATTGGGATACTCACCAACAATGGTGGGGGAAAAGTTTGGAAATATTTTGTTAATTACCTATGGCAGCTTGTCGCTCTTGAACATCGACACCTTTGTTGATTCTCACTGGGTTTGGGACATCCTCACTTTTTCATTGGCCTTCTAGGTTTGGGTTCTTCATTTTTCCTCATTCCATTCAATCCCTACTGTCTCCACATGACCGTCGATCCCTTGTTACCAAAATGTTGCCACATTCCAAAGTCGTGTCACCTATGTGTTCAAGAGCTGAATCCTTTTGCAGTTTGTACCCTTACATCCTCCTATGATTCTTTGTTTCATCCATATTCATCTTATTCCTTGTTTCATGTCATTGATGTGGGAAACATTATGGCCCTCCTATGATAGATCGCTTCCTATCGACATCAACTCATTATCTAGGAAGTTGATCTAGAGACTCCTTTTGGGTACCTTGGAGCTTGCATGCCTCAATGGCAAGTTCTTCGCATTTGACGATAGACTTGCATCATTGGTCTTCAATCAGGTGATTCCACAAGTGTTCGACTCCAAATCATTCTTCATACTTTATGGATTGTACTAGCAGTACCTTGAGAACCATTAACATCACTGGTGGTCTCTCTCATGCTTGTTAACGGTTCATGTCATTGGCTGGTAATCACATGATTTTCTAGCATGTTCAACTTCGACACATTTATTTTCATATTAGAAATTATATGATGGACAGTTTGGGATTCAAGACCCCAGACTAAGATTACATAAGTTCAGGTTGCGTGGATTGGTTCGTGATTGCATACATGACTCTTTGATCGAATGGTTGTGACCATACTTGAGTCTTTTTGGATGGCTGCAACCATACCTATATTTTCATATGGTCTTATCAACTGGGTGGCTGCATCCATACCACAGACCAATTGTATTTGTCTTTTGGATGGTTGCGCCCATACCTAGACTACATGTATTTCTTTCACTATCAGAGATATCAATTGTACTTGTGTTTTTAGGTTCTCCGCAATGGTGTTACGGTTCAGTTATGGTTTCGTAAAGCATTTCACCCCCTCCACTCTCTCGGCCTTCATGCTTTAGGGGGAATATGTTACACAGTATTTTGTCACCGACCCTGCATCCCCTGCTCCTGGGTAGAGTTGGTCCCTGAATGGCATCTGTTTTTCGTCATACATCAACAAATGTGTCCACATCTTCCAAATCATTCAAGAAGATTAACAATGCTCTTTAATCCTGAATATTGACCCTTTTTACCCATGTTCCAAGATCATCGTAATGCAACCTCATTCTGCCTGCGATGATAACCTGGAGTGGACTAAAACGTTGCGACATCGTCAGAGGGGTACGTCTGTTCTCTGCGATAGTCAGATTTTAGCACTCGTCACATGTCCTCAATATCTTTCTTGCAACGATATCTCTGAATACACTATTTCCCCATGACGTCATCTCTAAGTCCTAGTGTTTGACTCGCTACGACCCAGATATGGTGAATTAGTTCAAACATAATGCTTCTTGGTGGTTTTGGAACTGGTTGTTGGGTCAAGGAAGTTCGTCTTTCCTCCTTTTAGATGGTGGTTCTCGATTTTGAGAAACCTCGTTTAGAGATAAGCTCCCTCTCCCTCATTTATGGAGGCTCCTCCTCTTATAAAGCATTCCCTATTGCTATGATTAGCTAGTTTTTGGTATTGAGCAAATTAGCTAGTTTTGGTGTGGGATTGATAGTTTGCAGTATGAATTGTTGATAGTCTAGCAATTGGTTGTGGATTGCCTTAGCGTTATACTAATGCTTTTAGGCGAGAGAGAGAGTTCTCTGCCTTTTGGGAGACCTTTTTGAGAGTGAATTCTTGAGGAGACATGTTGACTAGACCCTTCAAGGAAGCTTGCGATGTCAAGGCATGGTTGTAAGCTTTGCTTTTTCTCAAATTAATACAATCAATGGTTGTTTCCTATGTCTTGTATGGAATATATTTGATAGTTTATGATTCCTTGACTCTGTAAGTAAATAGTTCATTGTTGTGCTCTATGATGTGTTTCATTGTTCTCTTATGTTTTTTTCAGGTGAATCACTCATCAAGGAAAAGGAAACGATAGTCGGAGCAGTGTAACGAAGACTACATCAAACACTGGCATAAGGTAGGCTCTTTCAACGATGACTATTTAAGGAAATTAGTTGTTGTATTTGTCTTGCTCTGACTAGACCCACTCTAGGGCTAGAGGGGTTGCCTCTGTCCATAGAGGGAACATTACCTACATCACACTAGGTGACCTTGGTGCCATAGGCATAGCAGGTGTGGATTCCATAATAGTTACTTTAGGACCTAGCGTGTCAAACACAGCCACATTTAAATTTAGGGCTTCGGTGGGGCTAGTATCAGTCATCATTTCAACAAATAGCTCTCAAGATGTTGTAGAATAGTTCACAAATGAGGGGTGCGTCATAAATTCTTCCCAGGACACCCAATTCATATGCATCAGGCAGCGAAACGTGCAAGCAACTCTTAGAATGAAAAGTGCTCTCTGTTGGACCAACATGTGTAATTTATAGGGGGATTTGAATTCAAATCCAACCATTCCTACCAAATTCTGATAATAAACGCTGCTTTGGTGGCAAATCTTCAAAGATTTTTGTCATAAATAGCACCTACCTGCTCCCCTTAACCGTCGTTTGGCCATCAAATCATGAATAGTAACCTCAACAATTACCTCTGGACCCACCTGTGCAATACAATCCTCCATGGTGCAGCTCAGGCAACATAGTTTCACCTGTCGCACTCCCATTGTCTAGTGTGTAGCCTACAAAGTAATGTTTTCTCCTAGTCGGGTAGCGTAGTTTATAGTCTCGCAATCCCTTGCAATTGCCTAGATTACTGATACTGTCCTACTACCATATAGTGATCGAGCAAGGGTATGATCCCCTATGTATAGCTTCAACGTACTTCTGTTTACTTTTACAGGGAAAGGTTCCCCATTTAGCTTCGCAAGCTAAATTACGCCACCATTCGTAATCTCTCTGATGACATACAACCCCAACTAGTGCATTTGAAACTTTCCCAGAAACTTCGTGAACTTGCTATCATATAACAACACCAAATAATTTACCTTTAATATGTGAAGCTTGATATGGTGATCATGCCATGCTTTTTCGTGTTCCTTCTGCACTTGTTGGTGAAATAGTGCCAGAAATCGGTCCTCTTCTAACTCCATTAGCTGCGCAAGTCATTCCTTAAAGGCCTCATGATCTACCATATCCGTTAAAGTGGCTATGCGTAGACTAGGCACAATGTACTCCATAGGCATCACTGCTTCAACCCCATAGACTAATCTGAATGACATTTTCCATGTCAACTGCTTATAGATTTTCCTATAGGCCCATAGTACTACAGGTACATGCACATCCCAATCATTACACTACATGTTATAGATATTTGTCAACATGTTCTCCAAAATTTTATTAAAAGCTTCAACTGTCCCATTTGCCTATGGGTGATATGGTGTACTCTTCTAGTGGTACACCTGGAATTCATCCATCAACGTGCTAATCGTTTCATTCAGAAAGTGTGTTCCCCTATCACTCATTAATATTTTCAGGCATCCAAATTGTGTCAAGACATGTTCAAACAAGATTTTTTTTGTCGTAGCCCCTATACAATCCTTCGCTGGCTATGCTTCTACTCATCTGGCTAAATATTCCATCGTAATGATAATGTAACGCACATCTATCTTCTTTCTAGGTGGCTAAATCAGCCCAATAAAATCGATAACCCACTTCTCAAATGCCTGTAATGATACATCAGGATGGAGCAGTAGTTCATCCCTTTGTAATGGTCTGTCAGTCCTTTGACATGCATCGAACACATTACAGTATGATTTGATATCCTTATGCAATGCTGGCCACCATAATCCTGTGTGCAAAATCTTTTGCGCGGTTTCTTTCCCTGCATAATGGCATCCCACAACTCCCTGATGGGCTTCAACGAGAATACTATCACACTCAAAATATGGCACATATCTCCATAGTATTTCATATGCCCTCTGTTACCGAGAATAGTGTCCACTTGGAGCTGCTATTCCCACTAAGACTGGTAGCTATCTTAGAAACAAACAAGTAAAGACTACTTTCGCTTTCCTTTATGAAAAATAGATAAGAGTGGAACAAAGGACACCAACCTTAGTCTTGCGCTTGGTTCCTTGTTTGATTCCTCTCCTTCGTGATAGATCTTTGCCACTTCTTCTTCGTCTTCCCAACTTCAAAGAGCACCTTTGGAATCAAAGCAGCATAATACTATCGAAGAAACATAGATCTATATTCATAAATAACACAGGACCAGATATGTATTAACCACACAAATGCATATACAACATACAAGAATGTGGAGGAAAAATTGAATAAATTTATTAATATCAAGAATAGCAAGAGGATTACAACCAATTTTTCTGACCCAGCATGATCCTCCAGCAAGAAAGCCCTTCTTCACCTCAAGTAAAGCTTAGATCACCCAACACTATGAAGTTTCACCAGAAAACCAACAACACTTCTCTACAAGATACAAGATTCCAACCTCCGGATCTCTGTGATTAGGGATCCATATATAGATGATTGTAGGGGGGTGAGTCATCTTTTGGGGTTTTGATTAGTGTCTTCTCTCTGATAGTTCTTGATTCGACTTGGAGACTGATGATCTCTTACACATCCCTAGTCGAAAATAGAGAGGCAAGTGTCAGAGGGGAAGCTTCTGGAAGATTCCATGATCTTCCACCTCGCAAAATGTCTCTGCCATTTGTCCATTCTCACCCATCGCACCCTACAGAGGGGCCATTCAATATGCATCACACCCTTTACACTGGGACGGTGATATGCATCGCACCCTCTGCACTGGGTATTCAGTATCCAGTTTTGACCATTTCTGAGTAGTTTTTAGTGGAGAAATTCTAGGAGATGATGTAATTAGCTGAACTTGTTCCTTTAGGTAGTGAAGCAACACTTTTAGGGACTTAGGAGCTCTCAGTTTATGGACATTTATGATTGGGGTTGCATTGCCCAAAAATGTCTACAACAGTTGCCCCCTAAAACATGAGGTTGTTAATCTTTTGATGTTGGGTGAAATGCTTTACCATGAGGATATGAAGTTTTTTCGAGCTGGGAGGCGACCTGTAATAAGATACAATACAATACATTATCTTCATAATATTTTTCATGATCTAGCTGAGGCGAGCATTCCCATGCTTAGCTTTATAAATTCATTTTCATGTGCATAGGACAGACAATCGTCTATGTAGCAGACTGATGATTCGGACTCATCATCCTTTGATTTGGATGATCATCTGTTTGGCAATGATGTACATTTTATGTCTTTATATTCCTGAATATATCGCATCCCAGATGGATGAAACTAGATCTGGGGTCTTCAAAACTCGTTCAATCTTCACTCAGAGTACAAGTCGATCCATGTGAAAAAATGTTCTGGAGTCGAACATGGAAATACGTCACCTGATTACCAGCCAATGATGTAAGCTATTAACAAGCGCAAGAGGAATCACCAATAATGACAATGACCCTCAAGGTACTATAGTACAATTCATGCAGTGTGAAAAAGGACTTGGCGTCGAACACCACGCAAAATCTCTCGGTCGAAGGCCATTAATGTAAACCTATCGCTAAAAGTGAGAAACTTGCCATTGAGGCATGCAAGCTTCAAAGTACTGAAAGGGTTGTTCTTAGGTCGACTTCTTGGATGATGAGCTGATATCGACAAGAAGTGACCCATCATAGAAGGGCCTTAATGAATCCCACATCTACGACACGGAACAAAGAAAAAGATTTTGGAGGTGAAAATGATATGATGATACAGGGTTCAGGGTGGCGGTCATGAAAGAATGGAGCGTGAATGTATTGCAGCGAGTGAGACACAGGTGAATTCTCTGAGTGACTTCTCTTGAAGATATCAATGACACTGACGATGGATTGGTAGCATTAACCCCAAATATCGATGGTGTGATGGACCAATGGTGATGTGACCAGTGAACGAAACAACCCAACCCGACTCGGATGCGGAGAGAAAGTGTCATGTTCAAGAGCGACTTGCTACCAATAAAGATTTTTCAAGTTTTCTTCCCAATTTTCCCCAATCATTGCTGACCAGTACCTCTTTATTTTTGTCAAGCTTGAGGAGGATAACATATGTTTGTTCTATAATTCACCCTTCGGGCGAACCTCTTGCTATATCTTAACGAGCCTAGCGACAGTGAAACTCGTTCTCATCCATTTGGACGAGTTTGTCGCTATTCGATTTTAACGAGTTTAACGACAAAGATAACTCGGTCCTTTTCAATTTTAGAGAGTCTGAAAGAGATGGAAAGGAAACTCCAAAGATTCTTTTTCGTCATATAATCCCTTAAGTCTGAAAAAGCGTAAAATAATACGAAAGGGATGAATGTTCGGTAATTTTAACGAGCTGAACAAGACAAGCGCTCGATCTTTTTGTGTAATAATCCCTCAAGTCCAAAAATATTAAAATCTAGAGGAGGGATAACACTTCCGATGACTTTAACGAGCCAAAGAGGCTAATCGCTCGGCAATCTTTTCATATTTTACGAGTCAGTTGAAAAGAGCTTAAAGGAGACTCGTTTTTCGAGGAACGAGTGACGATTTCGAGTAGCATCTGATTCCAGGTAAGGTTTGGAATTTTCCAATCATAGTAGTGTCACAAGGATGGCTAATAGAATCACTCTTCGCAGATGTTCCTCAAAAGGGTAAACAATCAAATGGAGGCGAACGATCGGCTAAAAACAGAGTGGAGGTGATGATGAGAACACGACCAAGGCTCAAAATTTGATGATAATGCATTCACAATGGTTATTTACTGGAAAATTGGTTCATTTTTTAATGAGCTTAAACTCTAGGGGAAACATTTGCTCATTGCTTATGTTTATTTTTTAACGAGCTTGAATTCCGCGTTAAAACTACTTGTGGTGGGTTTATTTTTTAACGAGCTTGAACCCTGCGGTAACACTGCTCGTGATAAGTTTGCATGCCCCCAGCATAATAATGCAAATCGAGGTGCATGCCCCCCAAGCTTCATTTCATTCAACTTGGTGGTTGGAATGAAGGTTTACCTTTGATATCTTTGAAAGACTCGATTTGGAAAGGGAGTTGTTTCATTTTTTAATGAGGTTGACACAGTAAAAGAACTATCCTCATGGCGACCTTTGATCACAACTCATAAGGGGTTATGAAGGAAAGATCTGGTTCTAATGCCCCCAGTACATAATGTACAACATCATTGAATTTATCATCAAATGATGTAGCTATGGTAGCGCTTGGAGGCAATGTCTCACGATGATCCACACTATCAAAATGTTCTAAGTTCTTCTTCATTTTTGTAGAAGATCTCATGGGACAGGTTTCCACTGTGGCCATTTCTTCCAGCTTACTCGAAGGCGGAAGGGTAAAAGTCCCCATTAAGGAAGGGTCTTTTAGGAGGCCTACTCCAATATTTTGAAGTGACTGAGAGCTTCCGTGGATCATTGGAAGGCTTCCCGTAACTTATGAACTGTTGGGGAGAAATGTTTGTTGGTCGACGATTGTGATTCCTCCTTGGAAGGGAAATTCAATATTTCTGAAGTACATCGACACAATGGCAGCCATAGCATATATCCAGGTCCTTCCCAGTAGGATGTTGTAATCGAGGTTTCCGTCGATAACTTCAACATCAATTTCTACTGTTTTTCCCCCCAGTTTGACTTGCAAGTTACTTAAAATCCCATATGAAGTGTATGTTTTCCCATCAAATGCTTTTAACGTCGTTGACGATCATGACAAGGGTGGTGAGCCTAATTTTTTCCAGCAACTCATTGACATAATACATGTAGATTCCCCCTCATCAATAATTGTTCGATGAAAAATTTTGTTGAGGGCTTTCACTTGAATAAGGAAAGCTAGTTGAGCTGGTAACTGAGGTTCATATCCTTTGTGATCAAAGGCCACAAAATTGGAATCCACTGGGTCAATCCCACCTATCGCTGATAATAAAGCATGCTTTTGGGAGGGGAAATTTTGCAGTACCTCAAGTGTCAACATAGCGGACAATGATTGGGCCAAATCCTCCACTATATTATAATGCTATGCTGCTCTGGCACGAGGATTAAATGTTGATTTGTGTACTACTCCCTTTGGAGGCTTTATTGTTAGTTCAGGAATGATGGGTGGCACAACTTTGGTCAAAGTTGGTGTCAAACTACTAGGTTGATGTGTAGCCTTGTTGTTCAACATCTATGGATTTCCTTAATCTTTATTCCTTATCGATATCAAAGCATCATTTGTTTTTTCGAAATGGACAACATAAGCACTCGTGGTGGGGAAGCACTGTTGCTAGCAACCAAATTTGTTCCTGGGTTCGGAAACGGATCAGTCAATACCACTGAGGTTTTTGAATTCTTGAAGAATTTTCTAAGCTCAACTTTATATAGACAATCTCTTGTCCGATGATCCTCATCGGATATCTGACACCCTAAAGGAGGTTTCCTTTGCCCAGAAGGGTTTGCAGAAGATTTTTTAGGAGATGACTCCTCTTGTTTCTTCTTTTTCCCTTTCTTTTTCTTCTTGCCTCCTGGTTTCTTTGGTTCTTTGCCTTTGTCAGTCGACACGGCATTAACCTCTGAGGCAAGAATTTTTCCGTTTTCATTTTGACTAGAAGCCGTACGGGCTTTCTTTGACGTAGCCCTTATGGTTTTCGTGCTAGTCATACCTATCACGCCATTGCCGGCATGAGAGTGTTTGTTTGATTTAGGAGGGGGAGGAACAGAAAAATCCGGTCTAGGAGCATTAGGGATTTTATCATAGAGCATGCCAGACTGAGTATACATCAAGTCTAGATATTGTGCACAAGCAATAACTTTCTCTTCAATGACGACTCCTCCCTTTGCCACATCTTCTGTAATAGAAGGTAACAATGACTTAATAACCCATTCAACCAACAACTGATTAGGAACATGTGTTTCTACCATTCTACGATGACGTCGCCACTCATGAATATGATCGGATATGTGAGTGGCTTTCGTTTGTTTGAAATTGGTAAGAAGCTCTATTCCCATTTTGTACCTTATGGGTAACTTAAAATGGGTTAAAAAGGTTGTGGCTAGGGTACTGAAGTTATCAAACAAAGCTCTAAGCAATTTGATATACCATTTTGCTGCCAGACCAGTTAACGTTCGCTGAAAAAGGCAAAGCCTGATCGAATCATCGTTGAGAGTGTTTGATGAACACCACAGATGAAAGGTCATCACATGATTCGACGGGTCTTCACCCGGATTTCCATTAAATTTAGGAATATCTAACCGAAGTTTATGCAGAATCGTCGGCCACCAAGGGGCATAAGCAATTGGATCATTCATCAGTCGGTTTAGATCTGGTAATTCTAGAGTTGCTACAAAGGGCAACTGTTGATTCAGGTTAGTCGAAGCATACCCAGGATAAGATGGAATCGCCTGAGTAGTGGGTCTTTCCATACCAGCATAATGTATTTGATGTTGGTAACATTGATAAGGTTGATGGGGATAACCATTATAGTATGGTTGTTGATAACCGCTTTGGAAATGTGGTTGCCCATTACTTACAAAGACTTGTTGCTCAGGTCCCTGTAATGATCGTTGGAATTCCGGTTGTTGATATTGAACCAGCCATGGTTGTTGGACCATTTTCTGTTATCCAATACTAGATGATCGACCAAGATGAGGAGTCATGGTACCTGTTTGAGCCTAAGTCACTCCAGATAAGGAGGCACTAACCTGAGGTTGTGATTGAATCTCTGAGACAAGAGGCTATTGTATTGCAACCTGAGAAACTTGGGGTTGACATACAACAGGTAGCGCTTGTACTTGCGATGCAGTCACCATAGCAGGTATAGTGGGAATATTTGACACAAGGTGGACTAGTTGCATTGAATATACAACCCTTGGTTGATGAGGCAGTATTGGTACCCAACCGCTGGATGTAATTCCAGTTTGACCTGAACTTTATTGTAAAGTCCCAAATGGTTGTTCTCCAGGAGGGAACAATGAAAAGGCATACTACCCCCCATATGGTGGCAATCCAGTACTTAAAGGGTAGATTGGCCTTTGGAGACACATTGGATCAATTTGTTGAGTTTCAACATTAGAAATACTAGATGAGAATCTGGATGAAGAAATAGGAACTGAGCATGTCGTCGAAACAGTCCTTGATTGGACTCTGGCTTGTTGTTGATAACTTTCTGGGATAGACGGTACACCAACAAACATTATTGGAGTAGCAGCAGGAGGTTCTGCTACTGCTGCATCAGATGACATAGTCTTGGATGTCGACAGTTGTTCAGACATATTTAGTCTATCCAAAAGATTTCTTAGCGATTCTACAAGAAATTGTGATTAAGGGAGACTAATTTCTAAGACCAACGAGGGAACAATGACATTATTCTGATTAAAATAAATTTTAGATGCTTTGACACAACTTGTTTTCTCAATTTTTAAGAGTCGAGAAAAAACAGAAGATGACTCTAGTCGCCTTCGATTTTTAATGAGCCTGAAGTGACAAGTTCTCAAATGGACCTTTTCTTTTAAGGAGTTTGAAAAGGAACGAAAGAGAATACTCTGGAAATCTAGACAAAGGGATTACCAAACCAATCGCAAAACTATAGAATACTTTTTACGGTACGACAGTCAATCTTCCCGAATGCTGTGTTCGGTGCATTGCGATCGATAGGGCGGCAGACAAGGCTTCCTAAGGATAAAGGATATAGCCTATTGTGGTCTCCCAATATATACTCGACGGTACGTGGGAGCACATGTCCGTACTGGCAATTGTCTTCTCAAAGAGGAGGAATCACCCAACTAATAGTGAAAGTGACAGTTACCAGGCTTTAGGATGCCGAAATACATCTCTAGCCTAGACTTCTAGATGTTGTGCGTTAGGTTCCAAAGCATTTTTAGATTCATTAAATTTATTTCATAGTTGATCTTGTTTAAAAATTTTCCTTTCAGGTTCACTGTGTGATGTGTATATAGAATTCCTAAAATGCAGTCTAAGATGATAAACAATCGTTTAATCTTCTTTTGCAATGAAAATCCTAGCTACTAAGGAAAGAGAACTGAGAGTCTTTCAACAAAGAGCACAGAGCACACACTAAATGCACTATCCTAAATCAAACCAAGCAGTCTAAATGCAAATGCACATGCATGTATTTGTTTTCGGCCTTCTTAATGTATGAATGACGATGAGAAAGCTAAGTGCAAATCTGAATTATTTTCAAAGCGACAATACTTGAAAAATTTCTTTTCAAAATGAAGTGAAGATAAGGGCGACACTTTGCGATTTCAAAATGAAAACTGTTTTTCGACACTTTAAAAACTACTAATTCAAATCATATACAAGAGTAACAGTACAATCAACTATCAAGAACAATGGGATTCTCTTCTATGACTGAAAATGACACTTACGACACTTTCTGATTAAGAAATGACAGTTTCACTACGCTACTTCTTTGCAAAAGAGAATTGAAAATGGCACATGATACATAAAAAAACTTACTGTTCTTTGCACAATAGAGGCAGAATTATGGAAGAGAAGGGGGTTTTCACAGAGATATACTGACCACTGACAGCAAAACTCCTAAATAGAACTGAAAGGAGTGAAGAAAAACCAAAGTCTTAAGGTAAAATTAACCTTCCCTAACAATCGCACCTGTCACACAGGGAATCCAGTATGCATCTCACCTACTGCACACGGGAAGTGAGATGCATACAGACTACCTTGAAGGGAGGGTGCGATGGTACTAGTGCGAGACTTTTAACCAGCCTTTGCTCACAATTTTCAGTTCAGTTTAAGGATTTAGGCCGAGTAACTAATGTTCAGTAAATGTAAATCACGAGGGTTGATCTAAGGAGGTTACTAGAGCCACCACTTAGGGAAATTAGAACGTTTGTAGATCGATTGTTCAATTTATAAACAAAACCTGGAGATAAACTAAAGCAGCATTGATCTACTTTTCATTTACATAACAAATGCAGTTCAAAGGCTAGCTGGCTTGACTTCAGGCTCCGTCTATAAGTTTATAAAACAAACAAAGATAGACTAACAAACAATCTATTCGCTCCCCAGTGGAGTCGCCATTTTGTTACCGAGAATAGTGTCCACTCGGAGCTACTATTCCCACTAAGACTGGTAGCTATCTTAGAAACAAACAAGTAAAGACTACTTTCGCTTTCCTTTATGAAAAATAGATAAGAGTGGAACAAAAGACACCAACCTTAGTCTTGCGCTTGGTTCCTTGTTTGATTCCTCTCCTTCCTGATAGATCTTTGCCACTTCTTCTTCATCTGCCCAGCTTCAAAGAGCACCTGTGGAATCAAAGCAGCATAATACTATCGAAGAAACATAGATCTATATTCATAAATAACACAGGACTAGATACGTATTAACCACACAAATGCATATACAATCAAACATACAAGAATGTGGAGGAAAACTTGAATATATTTATTAATATCAAGAATAGAAAGAGGATTAAAACCAATTGTTTTGACTCAACATCATCCTCCAGCAAGAAAGCCCTTCTTCACCTCAAGTAAAGCTTAGATCACCCAACACTATGAAGTTTCACCAGAAAACCAGTAGCACTTCTCTACAAGATACAAGATTCCAGCCTCCGGATCTCTGTGATGAGGGATCCATATATAGATGATTATAGGGGGGTGAGTCATCTTCTGGGGTCTTGATTAGTGTCCTCTCTGATAGTTCTGATTCCACTTGGAGACTGATGATCTGTTACTCTTCCTTGGTTCTAAACACAGAGGAAGTGTCGAAGGGAAGCTTGTTGGAAGATTCATGATCTTCCACCTCGCAACTATCTCTGCATTTTCCATTCTCCCATCACACCCTACAGGGGGCCATCTAGTATGGGATCAACCCTTTACACTAGGAAGGTGATATGCATCGCACCCTCTGCACTGGGTATTCAGTATGGTCCAGTTTTGACCATTTCTGAGTAGTTTTTAGTGGAGAACTTCTGGGAGATGATGTAATCCACTGACCTTGTTCCTTTAGGTAGTGAAGCAACACTTTTTGGGACTTAGGAGCCCTCAGTTTATGGACATTTATGATTGGGGTTGCAGTGCCCAAAATGTCTATAACACCCTCATTTTGTACAGATGTCCGCAATGACTGGAAATTCGGTTGTGTTGTTGGCTCGATGGGCCCTAACCCAAGTTTAGCATTAATTAGCCAAGAAAATCCCTACACTACTGGCCCTTTTGGCATCAATCAGCAGAGCGCAGACTGAAATCTCACCTGAAGCAATATGGGGGGTTGTAGGAACCAAGTTTCCATACCCTGAGATGGAAGTGATGTCGTTGTACACCCTAACCCTTCCTTCTCGCAATTGATAAGCCTTTTAGAGCTTATCGATCCCTTATGCTTCCTCTAGACCTCTGCGAAGTTCTACGATTGTCTTTCACGTACCTTGAATAGGCAATTCAGACACTTACATGCCTTTGTAATTACTCTTATTGCTATATTTACCCAGATTAGCTTAAGTAGCGGATAACTTCAACATGCATTATTATTATCTTTGCGTAAACAGATATTCCTACTTACGTTCATATAACAAAGTAAAACACATAGATTCGCGCATCAATACAATATTAAATCATAAACCTAGTATTCAACATAACATAATTGCATGCATCCATGATAGAAGTAAAATATCTCTCACACAGGTAATTCTAGAATAATTCTCTTTATTGATTTTCAGATCTCCTTTACAGACTCTAGCTACCGTGCGCAAAACTGCAGGGGTCTGCACACTCAGCTGCGGACTTCTACCCTAGGCCTCTGCGCACATAGCTGCAGAGCCTCCTTCCTACACTAAGACTCTTTGCTTTTAGCTCTCACAGACCCATTACATCAATGACTCTTTAAAAGCATATCTCAGTTGAACTACTAAAAGACTCTTCTAAGACTTCTTTTTATACAATCCCATGGTTCGCGGACCATGGGTAGATCTCCTAAAGCTAACATGGATTTCATTCAAAAATGGATGGAAACCCTTTATTACTCTTTACATCTTTGCACTCCGCGACCAAAAAATGTGGAGACTTTACACTTCTTATACAAAACTTGGGCTTTCTGCCCCAAAACTTGGGCTTTTAATTCCAAAATTGACCCTCGAGGACCCATTCCCAATAGGCCCCCAACAAAAATATGGTGACTTGCCCCCAAGTCACTCTACTGGCATGGATATCTTGTTGCAAAGACCTCTGAACTCCACCTGTACTACTGCAACCTCGGTAGTACACGATGTCGCTGTTCACTTAACCTACTCGACCAGCTGCCCTATTGCTAGTCCTGCACTATCTGCTTGCATCTTTTGCTGTGTTTCTTGCATACTAACCAATTTTCCTTCAATAGTGGTCATGAGCACATAGGCTTCCTCTAGCCAAGGCCCAAATCTAACCTTTAGTACTACCTCCTTGCATTGTGTTGTGTCCGCCTGTTCCTTCGGTGCCTTCGCTTCCTGCAACTTCGCCAACCTATGTGTGATGGCGATGGTGCACGCCATCGCTTTGAACTCATCATACTTCTACTATAGTTCCCTTCCCTTTGTTTCTAGCCATGGACATTGGTATCTTCCTGCAGGCTCGTAACTACTTCGAGCGACTCCTCAAAGAGCGAAGTGCAATCCTTCACTATGACATCCACTGCAGAAACTACATCCTTGACAGTTGCCTTGCACTACTCTCTAACTTCTGGTGGATTCAAAGGTTGGGCCCTCAACTTGAGCTCTGTGATCTTAAGTTTCAACTCAAACTAAACCTTAGCCATCTCTATCCTTGTGTCACGCACACCAGCAGCGAGCTTCTGAAATCAGGCATCAACTAGCACATCTTCTGGGATATTCAACTCCGAAACAATTTTGTAGGCCTCAGCTACCACAGTTGTGGTGCACTCATTCTTCTCTATGATCTTCTTAAGGAGATCAATGATGGAAGTATTTTCTATGAACATTTGGGCATTTTTGACCTTCTATTTGTTGATCACATTCAGCATGCACTACTCTTTGGCCCGAAGTTCTACGATCACACCATCTTGCAGGGTGTGAAGGGCTTCACTTGGTAGCGCGACCAAGTTCAACCCAACCTTCTTGAGAGCGCTGACAGTGGCCTTGTTAGCTTCCACTTCTATAGTCATTTCTCCATCCAGCAACACGACAGCTTGGGGATCCAAAGAGCAAACTATCTCTGCTACTTTTGAGGTCCCAAGTGCCAATCTAGTTGACATCATGTTGTGCTATCCCACATTGGTCTGCACTTGAGTGGGCTAGATCTATAGCTCATGCAGACCTACCTAAATGGTGATCAAGGCTGGCTTCTACTACTGCTCGAACTATTGCAACAGTTCCATGGTTGCGTCCCTCACTATGTCCCCGATATCAGTCAGATCATCTTCAGTCAAAGTGATCGGGTCAAGTGATGGTTTGCTAGCCTTGGACTTCTTCCGAGGCCCTAATTTTTCCTACTCCCTAGTGCGCTTAACCCGGAATGGAGTATTCCTTGGGTCTGCACCTCCTTGTCCTCCTACATTATCCAGCACTTCATCAGTGAATGGAGTTGGAAAGGGATCATGTACGCAGGCGTCATTCAAATTTTTGAGATCTATGCATTTCCTTATTTCATCCTGCTACCTCTTTTCCTAAACTACTGTTGGGCTCACCCAATTAGACTCTTCTACTGGTTCAATAATACCTGCTGCAAGCATTTTATCCAACTCTAAGCAGACCCTTTCTTTTACTTCGGATTGAGGTGGTAAGGCCTCTGCTTGATTGGCTTCACATCCAGTTTCAGTGTAATTTTCGTAACCCCCAAGTCCCCTATTATCCCCTTTAGGTTTAAGAAATTCATAGGGAACAAGTCCTGGTATTCGTGGAGCAATTCAACAACCTTATCTACTATTGCACCATCCCAGTAGTCCCCAATCTTTGCAAACTTCAGCTCCACCTCTAACCCAATGTTCACTTGTCTTGTTTTTAGCAGCACGGTGATATCTAGATTTTCGATTTGCAGTCCTCCAACTTCAGAGTGACCTTCAGTCTCTGGGATGTTAATGTTCCTTGGGTCCTCGTCCTCTTCTTCAACAGTCACATTGTAGCACTCCATCACATGGCTCAACTGGGTGGTCCAATTTGGTTCAATTAAGTCCAAGGGATCCTATGGCACTCTGAATATTGCTACCTTAACTTCCTATAATGCCTCATTAATACTTTCAAACCCATCCTCAAAGCTAAACATCATCAAGAATCCCTATCGCAAAACATCTCATTCTTCAGTGCTAGGGTGGAGCTCTATTTCTAAGTACCAATTCATCGATATTACATCCAAATTATAACAAAACAGATGTACCCATTCAGGTTGAGGCTCCACTCCATAAACCTTAGTCCATTTGGCTAGGTGATCGTGTGGGTCATTCCTTCCATCATATTTCTCTGTTAGCCACACTTGTGGGTGACCAAACCTTAATATCATCATCTTTATGTACACGTGCCAATCGTCAAAACTATATTTTTGCATACCCCACCATCTCACATGCATAGCTCGTAGCACCCAATCCAAGGCTTGGAAGCGATGCTTCTCTGGCACTTCCCTTTCCTATGCATCCAAAAAGTTATCAACATCAGTTAAACCATCATAGTAAGGAAAATTTGTTACCTCTGATGATACACAGTGCAATGACTTGGTCATCATATTACAACGCAGCATAGATACTTCATGCAGTCGATTCTACGAGTGCTCCAACTCCTCATCTGAATCTAATGTGCAGGAACTTTCACAGTCCCAGGAAATGTGTCCATCTACTGCTAGATTCACCCAATCCTGATCTTGCATCGTTATTTTTTAAATATGGTCCAAATCATCATTGCTTTCCTAATAGCGGACGGTTCATTATAGCAAGGTCCTTCTGCAGGGTCCAGGGGCACTACTACATGAAGCAATTTCATCTCAAATATCATCTTCCGCTTCTTCAAATTGATTACCCCATTCATGTCAGTGGCTCAATCGATCCCAAGGAGCATAGGGTAGGGATTGCTATCATCCAAAATATCTATCACTTTGAAGTTAGCCAATGTAGCCGCGCCCTCAATATCCACTATCACTCCCTAAAATCTTCCCATTGGGATAATTTTCTGTTGATTTTCTAGCCTTAACTGAATCAGAGAACACTATAGCGCAAGTCTCCCCATCCTTTCCCATGTATGTTTAGGAAAAAAATTCACGTCCGACCCCAAATCTAGAATTACTTGATCCATATCATATTCTCTTATCTGCGGAGTGAGCCTCATCTCACAACTCGTTCTTGCCTTATGCTTACCAATCTTCCTGACTACGTACGGTCCATCAAGAGTGTTTTCTTTCCTGTCACACTTATATATCAGTTCCTATAGTCTTTTCACAACCTTTTTGTCATGCAGTAGCTTCATACAGGTCTCCAAGAAAGCAGTAAGCATGGAAGGGTCCATCTCTTCAGCTGGCTTATCCTAACTTCCTCAAGTAGAGTCCTTAGTGAAGCTTTTCTTTGCTTCCATAAATGTTTCTCATGTGTGCTTCAGATTAAAATCAACCTCCTTTTCTGAAGCTTTGCAAACCCATTCACTTTCTTCAAGTTGCTTCCTCTTATCTTTACCAGTCATCATCTCACTCCACAGCACAATATTTACCTTGGGATCGTCTTCGTGAGGCTTAGCCCTCATCATCTGCAGGTTCTGAGCTGGTTGCGGAGGCTGTGCCCCTTTTTCACGTATCTTGGCTAGCAATACTGGGCAATCTTTAGTTGCATGGTCAAACTTAGTACAATATCGGCATGACAGATGCATCGTATTCGGGAAGTCTCGCACGTAGTGTCCCGGTCCTCCACAGTTGTAACAAATGACTTGTCCCAAACCTCTAATAGGTCCTCCTCCACCTCGGCCTCATTCGCACCCCTGATATTTGCGTCACGCTCCCCCAGCACCTTGGTCTGGAGGCTGGGTTTCTGTATGCACCCTATATGTGAGCGTTTTATCCATTATTAACTCATAACTATGAAAATTGGACTCATCATGACCCACCGATTAACAACAGTTACAGAAGAGCTATTGCAGTGTGTGTACAAATTTATGCATCAAATGACAATTTTCTGTCACATGTTTTCTAGCTACATGTCAGATAGCACACCAGAGTGTGGACCCTGTAATTAGCCATGCTTGAGCCTCTAGCCTTGGATGCATTGGTCCTCCTGCTGCAACATAATTCACAAAGACTGGGTAGTGATATTTGTCATGCCCCTGGCTTTTTCATTTTAGGCACCAAACTTCTTCATGCACCTCTGGCCAAACTGTTCTATCATTCTTCAGACTCTGTATTTCTAGGAAAAGGTTCTACAACTATGCATGAATCTGTTGAACCCCCAAATTATCATCTTGCATTGTTGTCTCATGCAATCTCATCACAATTTCCAGAGCTTCCACCTAGGTCCCAATCGTTTGCTATGATAGCGCAACCCTTAGATGAGGTAGGAGTGAAGCCAAAAACCATTCGTGGTGTTGCCCATCTGTCAGCTTCATGTTAGCTTCGTGGATTGTACACTTCAATATCTGATCCATATCCCAGGGTGTCTTTCTAGGCTTCATCATGATCTCTTTGAATCCCACAATTGATTGCACTTCAAACTTAGGTCTACTGAATTCCTTATTCAACGTGGTCTAAATATCTGCCAACACAAAAGTTGGGTTATTAGTGTAGTAATTAATGGACACATTAGAGTGCATTCCTGCAAAGCACTAACCAACGTTTCTTTCTTCATTTGATCATCTATGATACCGTGAGCTTCCCATACAGCCTTCGCCATGAACCAAAACTAGTCTATATCCTCATTTCCCAAGGCCTTGAACACATGTATCTTTACTGAGTTCGCCATACTGAACAGTGGTAGAAGTGGCAGTGGTGTAGGCGAAGGTGTATGCGGTGGATGGAGGTGGCATGGGTGGATGAGGTATTCGCAAGAACATTTTCCTTATCAACTAAACAACCCTCTACGGAGAAGCCTGTGATGCTTCCTCATCATCACTCAGAGGAGGCTCAAGCAACGGGCTATATTTAGGGCCTATTTTCCCTCTATTCCTGAAGGTATTTCCACTTCGTATAGTCCCAAGCATCAAGGTAGCTTCATAACCCTCTTTTCACAAAAGAGCATGTTAATCCAAGTATTTAAATACCTTAGATACTTACCTCCCGGCCCCTTGAAGAAGCAACACTCTACTTCACTATAACTGACTGAGATATCAACCACAAACTCTATCACGAACCCTCCTATGATACAATCAATCCAATGATCAAAAATGCATGCGATCTTATCTTTAGAAGCTTCTAATCTCCACACTAACTATGGGGTCTAGACTATCGGACTGTTAAGCCTCCACCTTCCTTGGTCATCTGGCAATTTCGTGATCCACTCGTACAATTTGACCAGGAAGGAAAATAAGAAGATCCCGTGTATCTCTGTGTATAGATATCTGTCCAACCATTGTTCTTTCATCAATCATGGATTCTTGTTCTCTTGTACTGCAAATTCGTGGATATTTCTATCCAACCAATCTTCGATCTCCTTCTTAGTTGGATTCCAGTGATGCGACATCACACATCTCTTTATGCATATCCTCATCCCAGCAACGAAACCACTTTTTTCCTTGATGGGCCCTGACTCAGGTTTAGTGTTAATTAGCCAAGCAATCCCTACACTACTGGCTCTTTCGGAATCAATCCACAGATTGCAGACTGAAGTCTCACCCGAAGCAGTATGGTGGGATGGAGGAACCAACTTTCTGCACCCTGAGATGGTAGTGATGTCGTTGTACACCTTAACCCTTCCTTCGTACAGATTGATAACACTTTTAGGGCTTATTGATATACTTACCTTAGGCTTCCTCTAGACCTCTACAAAGGCCTACGAATGCCTTTCACATACCCTGAATAGGTGATTTAGACACTTACATGCCTATGTAATTACTCTTATTGTTGTATTTACCCAGATTACCTTCAGTAGTGGATAAATTCAACATGCATTATGATTATCTTCACGTAAACAGATATTCCTACTTTTGTTCATATAACAAAGTAAAACACATAGATTCACGCATCAATACAACATTAAATCATAAACCTAGTATTCAACATAACACAATCGCATGCATTCATAATAGAAGTAAACTAGCTCATAGGTAATTCCAGAATAATTCTCTTTATTGATGTTCATATCTCCTTTACAGACTCTAACTACCCTGTAGACATAGCTGCAGGGGTCCATGCACTCAGTTGTGGACTTCTACCCTAGGCCTCTGTGCACACAATTGTAGAGCCTCTTTCCTATGCTAAGACTCTTTTCTCTTAGCTCTCACTGACCCATTACATCAATGACTCTTCAAAAGCATATCTCAAATAAACTACTAAAAGTCTCTTCTAAGACTTCTTTTTATACAATCCCATGGTCCACGAACCATGGGTAGATCTCCTAAAGCCAACATAACTTTCATTAAATAAAGGGCAGAAACCCTTTATGACTCTTTACATCTTCACACTCCACAACCACAAAATGTAGAGAATTTACACTCCTTAGATAAAACTTGGGCTTTCTGCCCCAAAACTTGGGCTTTCTACCACAAAACTTGGGCTTTCTATCCCAAAATTAATCTTAGGGGACCCATTCCTAACATGTTCAAACTACTAATTATTTCTTATGCTAATTTGTATATCCTTGAGACACCATCCCTGTAGTTAATAAGTGAATAATGTCAGCAAAATGGTCATCATCTACACGTACCATAAAGAGCTGCGCATCGGGCAACCCTTCCTCCAAATTACTGGGTTCTTCGCCAATTTTAATTCTCGACAAATGGTTAGGTCCAGCATTCAGCCTCCCCGGCTTCACAATTTCTTCAAAATCATACTCTTGAAATAATAACAACTACCTGCAAATATGCCCCCCCCCCCCCCCCCCAACACAGGCTTTTTGACCAAGTATTTTAAGGTAGAATGATTTTTGTACATTGTGAAATTCCCCCCAATAGATAATGACCAACCCCTCGCACTCTATTGTTGAATCAATTTTCTTGGCCTTTGATAACTTCCTACTTGCAAAGGTTATAGGATGATCCAATTCCCCTTCACCTGCCTATGTTAGTACTGCGCCCAACGCAATGCAAGAAGCATCCACATGTACATGAAACTCCTTTTTTCCAGCCAGAAAATACCAGGACTGGCACAGTGACCATCTTTTCTTTTAACACATCCAAGATGCGTTGACATTCTTCATCCCAGCAGAATGTTGCATCATTCTTTAGAAGTTTTTCCATGGGTGTGGTAATATTAGAATAAACTTTCATGAATTTTCTATAGTATCTCATGTGTCCCAGCATTATGCGTAGCTACTTGACGTTCCTAGGATCCTCCAAGTTCACAATCACCGCAATCTTTGTAGGGTCCACCATCAATCCTTACACATGACATGACCCAACAATATTCCAAAAGGAATACCAAATATACATTTTTTCAAATTCAACATGATCTATTTTCTTTGACATGTGTCCAACATAACACGTAGACTTTCGACATGGCACTTAACCAAGCCAAACATAGTCCAGTCATCAAAGTATACTTCCAGAAACTTATGAATAAACTCTTTGAATGCTTCTATGAAGATGCGGGAAAATATTTCAAGTGCATTCTTCAATCCAAATGACATAACATTGTACTAAAAGCACCCCCACTATGTCACGAAGGTGGTTTTGCTTCTATCCTTTGGGGCAATCTTAATTTGATGATAACCGGAAAACCCATTAGTAAATGAATATGCCCCCTATCCTCCAACATTGTCTAATACTTCATCTATAAATGACATCGGAAATGGATCATGAACACATGCATCATTAAGCTTCTGCAGATCTACGCAGATCCTTATTTCACCTTTTTGTTTCTTCTCTTGGGCTACCATCGGGATCACCCAATCAGACCCTTCAACATGTTCTATAATGTGTGCCTCCGACATTTTATCCATCTATTGGTGAACCTTCTTTTTATACTTAGGATTAAGACGATAAGGCCTCTATTTAATAGGTTTCACGTCCAGCTTCAATGTGATCCTAATGACGCCCAAATCACCAAGTATGCCCTTTAAATCTGAAAACTTAGTGGGTAATATATCCTAGTATTCGCGAAGTAATTCAACAACTTTGTCTACTGTAGCGTCATCCCAATAGTCTCCAATCTTTGTGAACTTCGGTTCTTCTTCAGTGCTAATGTTTACTTGTCTTGTTTTCAAAGGCGCGGAGATGTCTGGCTCTTCTACCTATGGTCCTTCTACTTCACGATGCCCTTTTGTCTCTAAAATATTGATATTCCTCGGGTCTTTGTCCTCCTCTTCAGTAGTAACATTATAAAATTCTAATGCATGGCACAGCTGGGTGTTCCAGCCTGGTTGGGTCCATTCCATCGGTTCCTTTGTTGTCCTCAAGATAACCGCTTTAATTTGTTCAAGTGCTTCATCGATGTTTGCAAACCCATCCACCAAGCTGAAAGTCAATAAGAATCCTTCCTTCAACACATCCCATTCCACAGTGTCGTGGCAGAGCTCTATTTCGAGGTACCAATTCATGGGGATTGTATCCAAGGTATGACAAAATATATGTACCCATTCTGGCTGTGGTTCTGTCCCCCATGCCTTAGTCCACTTTTCCATATCATCACGCTGATCATCCCTTCCATTGTACTTCTCTGTCATTCTTGTATTGGCATGCCCAAATCATAAATTCATCATTACCCTGTAATCTCGCCATCCAGCAAAACTATCCTTATGCATATCACATCATTGTGCAGGCATAGTGCACAGCGCCAACTCTAATGCTTGAAAATGGTGGTCTTCAAGGACTTCCTGCTAAAATTCATCTAAATACATATCTATGTCAGTCAAACCATCATAATAAGGTAGCTTTCTCACCTTCAACGAAACGCAGTGCAGTGACTTTGTCATCATATTGCATCGAAATGCAGATACTTCATGTAAGTGGTTTTTCCAATGCTCTAATTCCTCATCTGAGTCAGAAGTGTAGGAACTCTCTTGGTCCCATGTGATCCCTCCATCCACCATTGGATTGATCTGATCCTGATCTCGTGCTGTTATCTTGTATATTTGATCCAGATCATCGTCACTTTCTACGTAATCACGGACTAGTTCAGTATAACGTACCCCTTCAGCAGGATCCAGTGGCACTATAACCCTTAGCAACTTCATTTAAAATGACATTGTCCTCTTCTTCGAATTAATGAGCCCATTCATATCAATAGCCTAGTCGATTCCTGGGAGTGCCAGGTAGGGATTACTTTCATCAATAATTTCTATAACTTCAAAGTCTGCTAATGCACTCACACCTTCAATATCAACCATTACTCCATATAATCGTCCTGTAGGAATGATTTTTTGTTGAATCACCATTCAGAGCTTAATCGGAGACCACTGGGGTGGAGGTATCCCCATCCTTTCCCATGTCTATTTTGGTAGAACATTCACATCGAACCCCAGATCTAAAATGACCCAGTCCATTTTATAATCATCTATCTACGCTGTTAGCCGCATCTCTTGTTCTTTTCATGACTTATTCTTACTAATATTTCTAATGGTGTGTTGCTCCATAGAAGTCCTTTCCTTATTGGCAAACTTGTCTATTAAGCCTTGCTATCCTTCCACAACCTTTCTGTCACGAAGTAACTTCATGCAGGTCTCCAAACATGTAGTGAGTATGGAAGGATCAACCTCTTGTGTTGCACTAGTTTCTGGTGTATTGTCTTGGCTTCCTGAGGTGGAGGCCTCAACGAAGCTCTTTTTTTCTTCCATGAATGTTTCCTTAGCGCGATTAAGGTCAAAGGAAGATTCTTTCTCAAGAGCTTTGTGGACCTGTTGATGCCTCAAAAATCGCTGCAACAACATCGGGGAAAACTACCCGGTCCGAACCTTAGTGCAGCTCCTTTTTCATTTGGTGTGGTGGCTCTAACTGGAAATAATGGGACCAGATTCCCAATAATGAATAAAAAGGGGATGGATGAGTGAGTGGTTTTCTAATAAAATGGTAATGGATGAATGATTTAATCTAAAAAGTAAAAATATGAATAACTATTCTATCCCGGGAAATTTCTATTACTAAGTGCAACGTTTGATAATCTCTATTCACAAATAAGCATATAGATGACTCTATTTGATAAACAAATACATTCATTCATATAATAATTGCTTTGTTCAAATAGTTGAACAAAGTAATCAATAAAACATTGTTACACTTATCCTTTATATATCACTGATACATATATGACTAAAAGAATAACATCCCTTAAACATCCAATAGTGAGAAATACAAGGAATGCTGTTGAAAACACATACATATATTCAATGATAGCAAGAGTAATCAAATAACAATTCACATAAAAGAATGAAACTAGATCATAGATAGTAGTAACATATGTGCTGTAAATCATTCTCGATATCAATCGCAATTCGAATTCCTTTTTTTCAACTTAGAGATACTTTCATATCAAGGCAATAGTGCACATCCACATAAAAGCTTCTTCGTTAAAATTTGGAATAATGGCCCAGTCTTTATAAAAGATATACCAGAAGTACAATAGTGCAAATTCTAGGTTTTAGTCTTATACAAAAACTGAGGACCCTTTCTAAATGCATGAAAGGGTCTATAAATACTAATTAAACTAACTAACTACAAAAATAAAATGCTATTTAATTGGTACAACTAGATCTTGAATATCTTCTCCACAGCAGGTTCGTTGGTAGTCAGCAGCATGATTCATCACTTCGGTTATTCTCCCTTTGATCTGAGTTGGCAGATTGCAAGCATCGGTTCCAATTTTGGAGGGCGGTTGAGACGAGAATGGAGCTGAGCCGAGTATGTGGCATCATGTATCTCGGGAATGATACAACCGATCGCATCGGTTAGACACTTGAGTGAGGCTCTCTGGGTGTATGGTTTTACTAAGAACAACCAATAGGTGTCCCAAGTTAAACTTTGAATGCCTGTGATTAACCTTCCATTCTTCTCCAACTCCTGATTGCATGCTTGCTACAATGTCTTAGCTGATAGCAATTTACCTGGGGTACATTGTGAAATCATATTAGACAGATAGAGAGTGTTATTTATTAACTCAATTAAGTTACTTGTAGATAATCTACATCTAGAAACTTCTCTCTCTGCCTTCATTAGCTGTGATTGCCATTCTAAAAATAGGATTTCCTCGTGTGATTCTAGGATTTTGGGTAGATTTGCTGCCTGTCCCTCACTGGTGTCTTGCCAAGCAAGAAAATTTTTTTAGGGTCTCGTCGGCCTACTCTAAATCTTGTATAGCATCAACTGATTTATCGATTATTGATGCAGTTATATCACAAAGGGGCTCAACCTGAGAAATATTATGACATAACAATGTTAACTGTGTCACCAATGCCTTTTTAATCTGTAGCGCTTATGTTCTGAAATCGGCAGGTTGTGGAAGACTCTTGAACTTCTCTATTAGAAGTGATAGCTGAGCGATTTGCTCATATTTCATTTTCGCCATTAGTTCATTCATCGTCTTTAACTTTTCCAATGCTTCTGATAATTCTTTTTGCTTTTGAATTGCGCTTGAGTCTATTCTCTATTTTTCTTCAAGCAACTGCTTATTCAATTGATTATTTAATCACTGTTGTGTTGATAATTGTTGTTCCAACTGTTCAACTTGTTGTTGTGCTTCAGACAGCTATGTTTGCAACAAAATAATTGCTTGGTCTTTTTCTTTAAGCAGATTACTCACCTCCGATGCCTTTTCCATAGTAGCTGCCGAATAAGCTCCAGCATGCTGGGAAAGCTTCATTAGGTCATCGGAAGGATCAAACTCTTCTTTCCAAACTACATTGGCTGTCTCTGTTTGTTCTGGAAACAAGGAAGGTTGATCAAGTCTTCTCCTTTTCCGCTATCGTTTCACTATAGCCCTATGTTTTGGACTGTAAAAGACATCTAATGGAGGTATGTCCTCCACCTGCAAAATGATTTGATCAGAGGGATCTTTTGGAATTATTTCTAAATCTGTGCTAGGGGGTAGGCCACTAGCTCCTTCATTCGGAACCTTTGTTGACATTGTATCCTGTGTATCTATTGCTTTGGATGTATCAGCACTTTTTGGACCTTCCAGATTACTTATAATGGAGTCAAATTGCTGCCATTCTTGGAGTAGTTTTGGATCAATCTAGGTATCCACATTGACATTTTCGTTGCCCTTATCCTGCTTCTTTTTCTATTCTTCCTCCTGTATTTTCTCCTGCTCTTTCTTTTGTACTTCCTTCTGCTCTTTCTCTTTATCTGTCTCGAGAATCTTTAATGCAGCAGGAGGTTTGTTGATGAGTCGCTATTCAGGCTCACTTGATTGTGTTGTCGGGGCAGTAGCAAGTAAATCCAGAGGTAGAGTTTGCAATCTTTGTTCTCTGAGTTTATTGAATTCTACTAGCCCTTCATCGTTATATCTCATTTTAGCTAGTGATTGGACCTAGAATAATGACTCTGCTGAAGAAAATAAGTCATCAAAATTGTTTTCCTTATGATCAAACTTTGTGAGTTTGGCCTGTTCAAGCACATTGTAGACGACTTTCCTTGGGTCAAATCACCTATTAGGAATGGTAGCAAGGTTCAACATGTTTATTTTCTCTGCTTCCTTCTCTCCATGCTTATAGTCGTGCAAAGTATAAACACCGCATCTTAGAGGAAAAGTAGGCCAAACCTGCTCTTTTGAAGTCCTCAGAGTCTTGGTTGCACCTGCGGACGTAATTTGATAGGCTAATTTTCGGGCCAACAACTTGTCTGGTATGTACAGCGGAAGGACATGAGGCCAGGAAAGGCTACCAAAAACCCTTATATATGTGAATTTATCCTCCCCGAACTAGTTTGCTAGAGCGGTTAGGTCAATCTCTGCTTGTGAAGAAATATTCGGGGCAGGCTTGTTAAAAATGGCATGGTAAATGGGCAACATAAAACCATTACAAATTTGATACAGGTGGTCCTTATAGTGTGCTTTCCACAGCTTATGGTGATAAATGTGAATCGGCATGGGGTCTTGTGGAATCCATCTCCACCCCAGCACAGAAAATTCAGAGTTGAAACAAAGAGTATCTAAAATATAAGCACTAAAATAAAACGGAGGAATAGACCTATCGGTGATGAAAGTTTTATTTCTAAACTCAAGAATAGCAGTGGCTAACTTATCTGACAATATATTTTCCCAATCCATTATCTCACTACTGACTGCCACTTCCATTAGAGGAACCATTTCAATCGTGAATTTTGAAGAATCATGTAATCCCCAAATCCTACACATCATTGCCCCGACGTAACAGTAAGAACATAATGAATCGACAGAGTACTTACCTGAAGGTTCATGCTTGTGCCTTGCGGGGTTCTGTCTCCATTCCCGAGTAGGAGCTGATTCAGTTTCACTCTCAATTGTGAACTTCTCCAGAAATGCTTTATTGTATTTCTTTTATGGTTCAGGCAAGTGGTACATTTTTCTTAAATCATTAGGTTGGAATGAGCCGAAGACTCTTCCATCGACTGTGCAGAATGTTCTATTCATAACAGATATTTCCTCTACTGCCCATCGCACTACATCTGTATATGGAAGAATTTTTTTTCAAGCTGCTATTCGGTGTAGATATGAGTCGGCTAAGTCCTTCAGGGAAGCCTCTGACTTTCTACTTGAATTTGCAGTAGCTTGCACCGATACCGTTTCAGGCTCTTCAGCTTCAATTAGATTATAGATGCTTTGCTAGCTTGTGTTGCCAAGGCCAAGACAGGTAGTGTCTGAAATCAATCATTTCTTGCTTGGTCCTGGATCAACGGTAGATTGCCTTGTTACTGCAGGAGCTGAAGATGCCGCAAATCTCTTGGATTTCTTCCCAATTTGGCTTGAATTTGTTGCTTCGGCGGAGCTCTGCATAGGGAATAAAATGAATGTAATACAGAGAATAGGTGGTGCGAGCCAATATGAAAGAGTTACATCAACTAACGAATAATGAAGGATTAAAATAATACTGCCGCAGATACAATCTCAGGGGAGATCTCGGCATAACTGCTCCATTAATTGGCCACTTTAACCTGTCAATCATTTTAAATACCCATCATATCGTTTATTCACCGAATGATTCATTCAAGCGTGGCTTGAGTTTTTGGCGGATAATTACGAGTGAGTCGCTACCGGGAATGGGAAGGCTTTTAATAATAATCTAAAATAATATATGCAAGCCTTTTCAATCTATTTTGAAATTCGCGCTTGGCTTTATCGCAATCGGAATCGAAGAAATGCTTGGGTAGTAATATTTGTGTCATTGCAAAATCCCCGATCCCCGATGGCGATACACCTTATTGCATCGGGAGTTTTTTAAAGGTGTCTTTAACGTGTGTGCGCTACATTCCCCAATTGCCGATAGTGATATCACATTGGAGAAAAGTGGGAGGGCCTTTTTTTACACTTGCTTGCCTTTCCCGATATCCGATAGTTATTCACTTTTCGGATTGGGGTAAACCAATGGGTCTTTGCGTTATGCATCCCTTGTTGTTGCGATATGAGATCTTGCGATTGCTTTATCGCAATAATAAATAATTATATACTTATTTCATAAGACTGATTTATATTTGTTCAAAAGGTTTATAATGTATTGTTTCTTTCGGACCTTTTGATGAAGGATGAGTTGATACCAATTTTATTCACACATCTATAAAAGGGACCCATTTCATATTATAGTTAAAAAGAAAAATTTTATGAAATGGAGGGTTGTTGTACAGCATAACAGGACCCTTCTGTCTTATTTAGGCTTCTTACCTTTATCTGCGCCAGTCGTTATACCACTTATTAGTACAATATTAATGCTCTGATCCTCCTCGTGGGGCTCAGCCCTCATCATTTTTAAATTCTACGTAGGCTACTAAGGCTACGTTTTTCTTCTCTTGCATTTTATCTATTAACACTAGACATTATTTTATGGTATGGTTTAATTGTCTATAGTATTGACATGAAGGGTGTGTAGGATTCGAGCAGTCTCACATGAAGCACCCCTGCTATCTGAATTTGTAGCAGATAATCACACCACGACCTCTACCAGGTCCTCGCCCTTGTCCTTTTCCTCGGCCTTGAAAAACCCTCGGGCGCTCCTCCTGCACCTTGATATAGAGGCCGAGTTTCTACTTGCATATGGTAAGTAGGGGTTATTTACATCATCAGCTCATAACTTTGATAGTGATGCTCATCGTGGCCCACAGATTTACAGAAATTGTAAAAGAGTTGTTGGGGTGTCTAAATGAACTTTTGAAGTAAGTGGAAGTTATTCATCTCATGTTGCCCAGTGACTTGAAAAATGGCACACTCTAGCACAGCTCCTATGCTCAGCCCGGCTGGGGCTTTTGGCTTCAAGGGTGTTGGCCCTCCCCCTATAATATAGTTCATGTATACTGGAAAATGATCTTTATCATTCCCATGACCCTTGCACTTCAAGCACCAAACCTCTACACGCACTTCTGGCTTAGTATCCTTTTCTTTCTCTAGACTCTGTAATTCTAGATGCGGGCTCACTAACTGTGAGTGAATCTATTTTACCCCTAGGTTCATATCCTAAAAAGGTGCCGCGTGCAACCTCATCGCAATCTCCAAGGCTTCTGCTTGCGTTGCTATCTTATGTTGTGAGAGAGGGATCCTTAAATGCGGAAAAAGCAATGCGATAAACCAATCACGATGCTGGATATCTGAAATTTGCATGTCAGCCTATTTAATATGGCACTTCAACCTTTGATCAAACTCCCAAGGTGTCTCATCGACTGTCATTAGGATATCCTTAAATTCAATAACTAACTACGCCTTAGATTTAGGCTTACTAAATTATTTGTTCAAAGTTGTATGGGTCTCTGCTAATGATGCCTGAGGATTATCAACACAATACTTAATGTACCAGGTCAGCACGCAATCCTGCAAGGTGGTAACCAACTGCGTCTTCTTTATATTATCATTGGTAATTTTTTGTGTTGTCCATACAACATTCGCAACAAACTAGAATTGGTCTAGATCTTCACTTCCTATTCCCTTGAAGATCAACATCTTTATTGTGTTTTCCATGATGAATGATGGAGGTGGAGGCAGAGGTGTAGGTGAAGGTGTGTGCAGTGGAGTTGGAAGTGGAGGTGGGGTGGATGGATGAGGTATACTTGGAATGCCCTGAGTTATTAACTCAACAACACTTCACAGTGTAGCCAGCACCACCCTTTTTCATTGCTTGAAGGAGGTTCAATCAATGTACTATACTCCAAACCTGATCCAAGATTCCTAAAGAGTCTACCACTTCGCGTAGCTCCAAACATTAAGGTAATAGAATTACCCTCTTTTCACATAATAACCTTTTAATCCAAGTATTAAATGACCTTAAATACTTGGCTCGTGATATAAAGAGTTAGGGCTTGAACTGGTCGAACCTTTCCAAGACCAGCCTCGCAAATCTTAACGGCCTCCCATGGGGGAAGAAAAGAAAGATGAGGGGGCAGGATATACTTTCAAAATCTTGCTTGAATAAGCCCTCGAGTGACAGAGGAATGCAGTGATGGAAAAATTTTCCCAGATACTTTAGCAACTACCCAAGGGTGACGCACCTACTTCCAATAACTACTCTAGAATCACCACACCCTTTAAGGTACAAGTTAACTTTGAAATTCCCATATTTTAGGGTCAGATAGATGCAAACGTTGTAGATAAATGGTTAAATCTCATAGAAGGATATTTTCCTATTCATGATTTTTCCAACTGGAAAATTATTACTTTTTCTCTTCTCAAAGTTGTCCCCCACGTCAAGGGCTAGTGGGAAACCTACTGTGAGCAAAGGACGAAAGTTCGCCCTCACTATTTTCAGCCGCACGCACTTGGGATTCATTCTGAGATGCCATCAAAGAGAAGAACGACACTGTCGAGAGATATGAGGATAAATACATAAAGTGGACCACACTATGATAGGGAAGGGACCAAGACATGCCAGAGTTTACCAATGTTTTTCATACTGTTCGCATGAAATTGGGTATCAAGGATTCTAAGGAACATTTGGTACTAAAGTACCGCGATTGCCTATAAAGGTACATCCAGGATGAGATGGAGTCTTGGACATCTCCTCGCTTAGAACAATGTACCGATACACTGTCAAAATCAAGCAAAATCTTAAAAAGAAAAATTGAGACTTTGGATCTACGAATCTGAAGTAAGGGAAAGGCACCTTGAAACCATAGAACAAAGGTAAAATCCAAGGCAGGGCGAACTAGGATAACCCATCGAAGCCGCAAGAAAAGAAAAACACCATGAAGACAAAGAAGGACACAGGAAAGTGGTGTGAGTTCCATAAGATCTCTACTCACAACACAAGTGAGTGTCGAGCCAAGGAGTCACTAGTGGTTGAGTTGAAGGCTTCTGAGTCCAATGCATGTTCCGAATCTGAGCCAGAACCTAACAAGGGTAATGAAAAAGGGAAGCAAATCATTAACATGGATCTCAGTACCACCATGGCCACCACCAAGATCCAAAATAATGAGCCTGCAGATCCAAAAGAGGGGGAGCACCTATTCCACTCACAAATGTGGGTGAAGGGTTCTCCACTAGAGTTCACTGTCGACAATGGGAGCCAAAGAACCTCATTTCAACAGATTTCATGAAGCAGATGGGCCTATCGACTATATCACATCCATATCCATATACCATCGGGTGGCTTCACCAAGGACAAGATCTTCCCGTCAGTCAGCAGTGTCGCCTTCCCTACAACATCAAACCCTTCACGGATGAGGTATTGTGTGATGTTTCCCATCTTGAAGTTTGTGATGTATTATTAGCATAACCATACTTGTGGAAGTTACATGTTGTATATGAGTCTAGACCTCTCTCTGTTATTATTTCTTTGGCTACTAAGTTATACAAGATACCAGAGGCAGCCCTACCTACAACCATCTCTTTGATCTTTTCTAAGAAATGTGGTAAGGTCATCTCCCAGATTGGGATTTTTTTTTTCTTTCTGATTCACTCTCAAAGTAAGGTGAAGGTTGTAGCCACATCCATTCCCCCAGGAAAGGTTCCTCCAAGCACTAGAAGCATGTGGATACGGTCGTGGAAGAATACAGGGAAATCTTCTCTTCACCCATAGGGGTACCCTTGCATTGTCAAGTCAAGCATTCAATCGATATGACTCCCGGAGTACCTCTACCCAATGGACCAATATATCACCACTCCATTCTAGAAAATGAAGAGATTAAGTGGAAATTCCAGAAGTTGTTGTAGAAAGGGCACGTCCGACCAAGTTCCTTGCCTCGTGGGAGCCCGAATGTACTTTTACGGAAGAAGGATGCGACCTGGAGTCTCTGCATTGATTATCAGTCACTAAACAAACTCATTGTCAGGAGCATGTATCTAATCCCAGAGACTGATGACCTGTTGGAACAACTCAAGGGGCCCATGTATTTCAGTAAGATTGATTTGAATTCTGGTTATCACCAAGCTTCAATATATCCCATAGATGTATGGAAGACTGTCTTTAAATCCAAGAAAGGCCTTTTTGAATGGTTGCTTATTCCCTTTGGGTTGATAAATGTCCCTGCCACTTTTATAAGGATAATGGATGACATATTGTGGCCCTTCACCAACTCATTCATGGTGGTTTATCTAGACTACATCCTCATCTTTAACAAGATTTGGGAAGAAACTTACAACACATTCGAGAGGTCCTTCAAACTGTGGAGTATCAAAGAAGGTATGTTTTGATGGTTATTTTAGTATCTTTTCATTAGGATTTATAAGCCTTTCTACATTAGAAACTTGGACAATAATAAGGAATTATGACAAAACATGTGAGATTAATAGAGAACATTGATAATTGTCATTCCTATGTGCAGGAGGGAGGAAAAACGGAAAGTGGCCATCCTAAAGGAAAACAGAAAGATGAGTTAACTGTTGTCCCTTCGACGGGAGATCGCGTGCAAACCAGATCAAAATGGACCAACCCAGGAAAGGAAGTGGAGATACCAGCTCAGTGCAGAAAAGGAAAAAAGTGACTCAGGATTAACGATTCTGCGAATCCCTCAGGATATTAGATCCTGAGGGATCGATGTTTTATCTATTTCTGCATCTAGACATCTCCATCATCATCCTTATATAAGGGATAGCATTGTTGGCTAAAAGGAGAGGAATTTTATGTAATTTCTTTTAAGAAAGATCAAGACTATGATCATTATGCTCTGTTAAAGACTTGGGTTACTGTAATTTTACTTCATGCATTAATACAGACTTGGTTACTCTTTTATCTTTGAGTCTTGATCAATCTTAAGCGGTGTACCCCTGGAGGCTAAGGGCCCGGTCCTGGAGGACACTTGCTCTTGTACCATTACGCGTGGTTTCTATGTGGTTTGTTTATCGATGTGATCTGGTAATCTGTTGTGTTTTATAACGTTTATGTTACATGCTCTGTTGTGTTTAACTCATTTAATGTTCCTGCAAACAAAAGTCTTGTATTGACGCTGCATCATGTTATCAATCCTTTAAGTGTTGGTATAATACGGTTAATCTCTACAGGATATTGTCATTCCAATACAGAGTTTTATGTGATTGTGTTACAACATTTATCTTGAAGGTTCTGATTTCACATCATTATTGAATCCTTGAATGTTATTGTTTTCATCTTGAGATGTAATCATATGCTTTTATTTAGAGCAATGACAGAGTCAGATTAAGCACGTTGTGTTTATATGGTTTTTAGTATTGTTCCATTTTGGATCTGTATGTAGTGTTGTTCTATAGTATGCGTACATCTTTAAGAGCAAAAGATTGATGTTTGGATTGCTGTGATTAAGTAGAGTTACAACTTGATGAATTTGGTTACTGCTTATTTTTGAATTGCTGTTCTATTTCAGTTGTTGTTCCATTTCTGAATGTTGTTCCATTTCAAGATTGTTGATTTTCTATTTGCTTTACATTCCATTTCATTTCTATTTATCAAGGATGATCTCAGGCTGTAGTGAGCATTAGCATCTGCTACCTGGCTCCCAGATCTCTGATTTGTTCCCATTAGTTACGAAAGGGATGGGTTATTGCTACCGAACCCTTGGCTGATGCATTGTTTTATTTCATTGCTATTTTCTTTACTTGTCATTTCATTTCTATTCATTAAGGACAATCTCAGGCTGTAGTGAGCGTTAGCATCTGCTACCTAGCTCCCAAACCTCTGATCTATTCTCATCAGTTACAGAAGGGATGGGTTATTGCTACCGAACCCTTGACTGATGCATTTCTTTGTGTGATTTAGCCTTTGAAGTAGTTAAGTTGTAGATACGCATCCATTTAATCTTGTAGTTGTAAACAGCTATACTACAAGCATTACTCTGATAAATGCTAAGCCTCGGACTGAGACACTCTTTGAAATAGCAAGATGTTCCCGGATTGACATATTAATGTGAGGTAACTAAAGGTGAAAGAGACCCTTTTTATAGCTCTACATTTTGGCATCGTTGCCGAGGAAAGAGTGTAGCCATTTGTTCTTTTTTTTACAGTAGTGTACGAACCTGCTAGGGAAGAATTGGGTTTTGAAAATGGAAGGTAAGAACCTACGTACGGAGCATGTAAAAGCCCTGCTCCTTTGCCCGCTTTCCTACAGATTTGTTGTTATCTGCTTAAGAAGGATTTAGTAGTTAACTTGAGTGCATGACTAAGCAGAAAAAGCCGAAGAAAAATTCCAAACCTTTGCCAAAGCTAGAAAAAGCTAAGGGGCCGGTGACCCTTGGTCGATCAACCTTCATAGACGAAATATATAAGAAAGCCGAATCTCAGCCTTCAGTAGGACCTAGGAAAGTTATTTCCAAACAGCCTACTAGTTCCCTTCAGGCCACAGGTTCACCATCTGTAACCTTTGCTGAGGTGCATAGTCAAACTGACGAACAGGACTTTCAAGAGATTGAAAATTCTATTCCAGAACTATTGCAGGAAGGGAATTTCAGTAATCTTTGTGAAGGTGTAGGGGAAACAAAGGAGACTAAGGAGCTGAGATCTCCTCCCAGGGTAACCCAACCATTGAATAGCCCAGACAAAGGTAGTGCAGAAAAAATTATTATTGAAGGGACCCAATCCCCTCAGACAAAAATCCCAGATAGAGGAAGTGCTATTAAAACTGTTCCTGTCAAAGCCATTCCCTCTCAACCTAGGAATACCCTCTTAGATATTCCGGAAGGTTATTGGCATATATTTGACCCAATGGCTCAAAATCCGC
>APFE030790428.1:66286-80147 GCA_000404065.3 Pinus taeda
GGTAACCTCATCATTCCCCAGAACACGTGTCAGTCCGTCATTCGGAAAATTGTGTACTTGGGCACAACACGGCTCAACGATATTATCTTTTTCTATTTTTGTTTCTTCTGCATGAGTTGTTGTTCAAAGTTATCTCCATTATATATGTCGTAGCATTAGAATTTGAACGAGTAATACGCCATCAGCTTCTCTGCATCTCAACAAACAACTGCCATTCCTTTGAGAATTTGCAGTGAAACTATGGGAGGAAGGTCAGTTCGCCGAGAACCGCAAGTGTTAACTGTTTCAACTGCAGCCCAAAAAATCCTGAAAAAAGAGGATGGCTGACCTATCTCAACCGCCTGAAGGAGTCCAATGAAACAATAGTGATTGAATTTTTAGAGAATTTGCAGGAATATTATTCAATAGTAAGGGGAAGACGAATAGTAGTCACCGATGACATAATAGTAGAAGTCTCGGGACTGCCAACCACTGGACTAGTATGGAGGGTAAAGAAGGAAAGACTGCAGAAGATTTTAGAAATCTTTCAGGACGAGGGCCAGAGCTTGACAATTCGAGGAAAAGGGGTGCTGCCAGTAACGCTAGGAGAGCCATGGGCGGAATTAGCAAAAATCATCCAAAGCTACATCACCTGTGAAGGCCAAAAAGACGTGGTAAGACCACGACATCTTAAACTCCTAGCTATTTTAAAACAAAAATGTTCTATGAATTTACCTGCATTGTTGAATTCACTACTTCATGACGTTGCATGAACTATGAAAAGAGCACAGCACGTAGAGTCAGTCGTCAGCCACCATGGATTAATTCGGTTGATAGTTAACTATAGTCTCACCCAGAAGCAAAGCAGCTAGTAAGAACTAATTACCATCATCAATAGAGGGGTGGCCACATTTGAGCATCCAAAAAACGAAAACAAGTTACTAGCACACCCTAAGGTTCAGAAAAACAAAAGCAGGACACTTGCACAATGGAGCAACCTGAAAAACGAACAAAAATCCGAAAAGCGGAAACATGACACCAGCACACCCGAACAACCAGAAAAACACAAAAAATCGGCCCGTCTCGCATGGCTACGAGGGGGGCTGGAGAAGCCCCAAGAAGGCACGAGCCAGACAATAGAAATTGAAGATGAGCAAATCCCAAGTGAGGATACAGCAGAATAAGATGACGAGGAAGCAGAGAAGTCTTCAGAACCAGAAACAGAAGAAGAAGAAGAGGAAGTAGAGCAGTTTGCAGAACTAGAAACAGAAGAAGAAGAAGAGGAAGTAGAGCAGTCTGTAGAGGCAGAAACAGAAGAAGAAGACGACGAGGAAGCAGCGCAGTCTACAGAGGCAGAAACAGAAGAAGAATAAGAGGAGGCATAGCAATCTGTAGAAGGAGAAGAAGAAAAAGATGACCAATCTGAAGAGGAAGGAGACGAGGGAAGAGAAGCCAAGCAGTCCAAGCAGGAGGAAGGGATGGAACAGCAGGAAGGTTGCCCATTACAAGACCCTTTAGGGGAAGATGAATTGGCCAAAATTTTGGCCAATATGGGCGAATATGGCCAACCCCTGAGTCCAGAACCTCCATGTCGTAGAGAAACCCCAGGAGAAAGATGCACCCGAGGAATCACATGCAGAAGAGATGGAAGTAGAAAATTTGTCCGTTCATAATGAGAAGATATCATAAAACGCTGAGCAGGAACAGCCCGTTCCTGATTAGAAGGCACCAGAAGAAAATCCAAAGGAAATAAGGGTAGAAGAAGAGTTAGCCAAAGAAATAACAGAGCCAATTAAGGTTCTTACCCCGGAACAGCCACCCCAAGGAGAAAATTAGGAAGCTAGCCGCAGTCCAAACCACAGCGAACAACCTGCTGTTCCTTCTGAAGAAATAATGGAAATAATGGAATTATGAAAGGAACAGCAGAGATTGTTGAACATAATAATCCAGCTTCACCAGCAGATTAGGGTTCTAAAGGCAAGGCAAAGGGTAAAAGGGACTTCAGGAAGAAAAGGTCTGACTACACCAGTAAAATCCCTTAAGGGAAAGAGGCGGAGGACCAGAATCCATCCCACTACTCAAAACCCTGATAAAAGCCAAGATGTTGTTCCAAATGAAGCTGAAAAGAAAACTGTTGTTCCAATTGAAAAGGAACAGCAGTGGGCTGGTGTCCGTGTTAAAATTGAAAAGGATGATAAGATAGTTTAGACGGAGGCACCACCTTCGGGAGTAATAAGGGTTCTAAACTTGAAGCAGCGCAATAAGAAAGTTCAGGTAAAGCTCCCGGCCTCCACGACTGCATGGAAAAAGGATCCGAAAACAAGAACACTTCACAGAGGTTTGAAGCAGGCCCAGTAAGAAGTAGAAAAGCTTAGGGAGCAAACGGTCCCCCTAGAAAAATATGAAGAACTATAGCAGCAGCTAAGGAACGTCAACCTATCTGAAAGCCAAGCTTTTGAAGGATGGCGAAGGGAACAAGAAAAATTTGCAAAGGTAACCCGTAGATTAGATGTAGTCATTAAACAGATGGATACCTTGTGTTCTCTATACAATGACGTCCTAGCATGTAGAGCCCCTGCCAAGAACTATGCCCTATTTCTAATGGAAAGGTATTTACGATTGAAAATAAAGGCTGTTAAAGCAGGTTCTCCCATACAAATTAACACTATAGATGATTTCATAAATTGTTGTAAACATTATGGGGTAAAAGTGCAGAGGTTATTATGTGAATTTTACTTGCATAACCTTGTACTAGAACAAGAGACTGAGCTGAACCCTGGCCCTTTTGTTGGGGACATTCAATTACAAGCATTTATCTCATTCGCAGTCAATCAAATTAAATGGCTTAAATCCTACAACACTTTTCAAAGACAAGAAAACGGGTTAGATCTATGGGTAAGAGCTAAGCCTAGGGACCCAAAACAGTTATGGAGGAGACATAAAAATCTCATGAAGGCTCCAGGAGTGATTGAAGCATTAGGGCCCATGCATGAAGCAATCATTCGGCAGGGACTTGAATACTTTTCCTCTATTAAAGATCCTGCAGTTGAAGTAGCTAAATTTCGATACCGAATATCTAATCCAAATATCCAGCTCAGAGAACCATTTAAATATGAGAATTTTAAACTTGCTGCTAACCGATTTCCCCTCTATGGCGAAATTGTTTTGAGGGCAAGGCCATCCTGGTTAGGATATAGGTTCCGGAGTCCAATCATTTGGCATCCTGCACCCGGATACCAAGCCCTGTATAAGATTCCTGAGTGTCAGATAGGCCATTTCTTTGATCATTTAGTTTCGCATCACGGCTGTAGGCCCTCACACAAGATTCCATCTCCAGCCTACTCACTCACTGCCTTTCATGTCAACTACAATGTTTTCATGAGGCCATGAAAAAAGGAAAGATGGGGGGTGTGTGGAGTATCAAAGAAGGTATGTTTTGATGGTTATTTCAGTATCTTTTCATTAGGATTTATAAGCCTTTCTGCATTAGAAACTTAGACAATAATAAGGAATTATGACGAAACATGTGAGATTAATAGAGAACGATGATAATTAACATTCCTATGTGCAGGAGGGAGGAAAAATGGAAAGTGGCCATCCTAAAGGAAAATACAAAGATGAGTTAATTGTTGTCCCTTCGACGGGAGACTACGTACAAACTAGATCAAAACGGACCAACCTAGGAAAGGAAGTGGAGATACCAGCTCGGCGCAGAAAAGGAAAAAAGTGACTCAAGATTAACGATTTTGCGAATCCCTCGGGATCTTAGATCCGGAGGGATCGTTGTTTTTTCTATTTCTGCATCTAGACATCTCCATCATCATCCTTATATAAGGGATAGTGTTGTTGGCTAAAAGGAGAGGACTTTTATGTAATTTCTTTTAAGAAAGATCAAGACTATGATCGTTATGCTCTATTAAAGACTTGAGTTACTGTAATTTTACTTCATGCATTAATACAGACTTGGTTACTCTTTTATCTTTGAGTCTGGATCAATCTTAAGCGGTGTACACCTGGAGGTTAAGGGCCCAGCCCTGGAGGACTCTTGCTCTTCTACCATTACGTGTGGTTTCTGTGTGGTTTGTTTATCGACGTGATCTGGTAATCTGTTGTGTTTTATAACGTTTATGTTACATGCTATGTTGTCTTTAACTCATTTAATGTTCCTACAAACAAAAGTCTTGTATTGACGCTGCATCATGTTATCAATCCTTTAAGTGTTGGTATAATACGGTTAATCTCTACAGGATATTGTCATTCCAATACAGAGTTTTATGTGATTGTGTTACAGCATTTATCTTGAAGGTTCTGATTTCACATAATTATTGAATCCTTGAATGTTACTGTTTTCATCTTGAGATGCAATCATATGCTTTTATTTAGAGCAATGACGGAGTCAGATTAAGCACGTTGTGTTTATATGGTTTTTAGTATTGTTCCATTTTGGATCTGTAGGTAGTGTTGTTCTATAGTATGCGTACATCTTTAAGAGCGAAGGATTGATGTTTGGATTGCTGTGATTAAGTAGAGTTACAGCTTGATGAATTTGGTTACTACTTATTTCTGAATTGTTGTTCTATTTCAATTGTTGTTCCATTTCTGAATGTTGTTCCATTTCAAGATTGTTGATTTTCTATTTCCTTTACTTGCTATTTCATTTCTATTTATTAAGGACGATCTCAGGCTGTAGTAAGCGTTATCATCTACTACCTAGCTCCCAGATCTCTGATATGTTCCCATCAGTTACGAAAGGGATGTTTTATTGCTACCGAACCCTTGGCTGATGTACTGTTTTATTTCATTGCTATTTTCTTTACTTGTCATTTCATTTCTATTCATTAAGGACAATCTCAGGTTGTAGTGAGTGTTAGCATCTGCTACCTGGCTCCCAGACCTCTGATATGTTCTCATCAGTTATAGAAGGGATGGGTTATTACTACCGAACCCTTGACTGATGCATTGCTTTGTGTGATTTAGCCTGTTGAAGTAGTTAAGTTGTAGATACGTATCCATTTAATCTTGTAGTTGTAAACAGCTATACTACAAGCATTACTCTGACAAATGCTAAGCCTCAAACTGAGACACTCTTTGAAATAGCAAGACGTTCCCGGATTGACATATTGATGTGAGGTAACTAGAGGTGAAAGAGACCCTTTTTATAGCTCTACACAAACCCTTCAGCAAAACAAACTGTGTGCCAACTTGGAGAAGTGCACCTTTGGCATGAGCCAAATCTAATAATTTTGTTACATCATAGATGAGTGTGGCATGCATGTGGGCTCGACCAAGATTCAATTCATTTGGTAAGGGCTAGCCCCGACCACTCTATCAGATCTTTGTAACTTTTTCGGCCTTGCAAATTTCTAACGGAGGTTCGTGCTGGGATTCTCCCATATCACTTGGCCTTTGAGTTAGATTAATAAGGGCAAGGTGAAAGAAAAGTTTTATTGGTCTGAGTCCCAATAGAAATCATTTTTGGAGTTGACACACCGCCTTTGCTTTGCAGTGGTACTCACATTGCCAGACCTGTAGATGCTGATGAGCCCCAAAAATGGGTAACTTATTGGGCTCATTTTTCATATTATTCTCAATTAATCCACCATCATTCATAGTTCTATGCATGCTTTTGAATATATTTATGTTAATTGAATGAATGATAATAGTCACTTGACCACAAAGTCTAAGACGTGCTTATTGCAGACTTTTGGACATCTTTTGGACCAAGGTCAAGCATTTATGAGCAAGTTGATAGCCAAATACGAAGGAACAAGGCTGAGGATTCATAGGAAGGGTGTCTCCAGCACTAAATGACCCCTTCCTCGAGTTCTCCACCATCAGCTTGGAGTTCAACAGCCCACCAAAGATGATTTCAAGGGGCAGCCGAGCAGATTTTGTGAAGTGGCTGATTAACTACAGTTTTGAGCAGCCAAGCTCCTAAAATTAAAGAGGGCTATTAGGAGTCCTCGTGGTGCATAACTGAGAAGGATTCAAGACTTGGTAGTTTAGCCATTGAATAATTGTTTTTCACACTTTAGCTCAGCTCTGCATTTCAGCTCATCTTCGAGCTTTTGTTGTAAACAGTTTTGTGACATGATTATTTTTTGAGTAATGGAGATAAATTTCACTTTGGACCAGCTCTAAGATTTCTTAGGAGGTTGTAGCTCTTGGGTTTGGGCCCAACCCAAGTGCTAGTACCTCCTTTGTGTACTTTTATGTGTCTTTTTTGCATTCATAGAATAATTTTTGTTTTTTAGGTTAAAATCTTGCTTTGTTACTTAGGTTGTTTTTCATGATTGAGATAGTTTTTCATGCTTTAGTTTGATTTGACAATGTGGTAATAGAAAATATCTAAAAAAATTCCATCGAGCAATCCTTGATCCCATATCACCCTCCTTGGGACCATGAGCTGAGACCAAGGCATACTTGCTGCCACAAAAACATTGTTTTTTCCTTTCCATGCAATTGCTAGTGTTAGATTTTTAGTTGGAAAAGTTGATACCAATTGTACTTGCATGTTTAAGATCTATTTTTTCTTAGTTTCCATAGTTATCTTGCATTATTTCCTATCTATAAACTTATGTTCATCATGTTTCTGGTTTTTAGGTCAGATTAGGTCAAAATAGCTAGATCTCTGGTTTTCCTAGTCTTTGTTTGATCAGTTTTGGAAAATAGTGTGCAGAACACCTGTAATACACCCCTACCTAGCCCTCCTCCATCATACAACCTAATCCAACCCCTAATACAAGATTCCTTCCCTTCATTTGCCACACTTTTCCAATTTTCCCTAATTCCTACATTCTTTTGCAACATTTCTCCCTCCATCCTTGAACAAATCCAACCACATTAATCACTCCTTGACTTCATTCACCAGGTCCTAGACCCCTTCACATCCTCATCCAACCTCCATTTCCACTTTCCCACCAGTTTTTCACCATCAACGCTCCAAAATCCTCTTTCGGCTCTTCCTGTAGAACATCCTGTAGAACCCCTGCAGACTTCCTATAGAAGTTCACGTGAGTAGTTTTTCAAGATCTGATCACTGTGAAACTCTTTGGAAGGGTGTTAGGGACCCCTTAGGCCCTCTTCTCACCTTCCCAACCTCCTGCAAGCGCCTACTCCATTTCCTTTCACCAATCAAACTCTGCACAGTGAAAAATCATTAAAGCACATGCATAATAATTCTGCAAAATTACTCAAAAATACAAAAAGATGCTTTTTCTAGATTTTACTTCAGAAGTAGCTTAGTCACATGAATTTTACCTTTCCAAGAGTCAATGGCATCCATTTCCACCGCTTTCATCTCTTTTCTTGCACCAGTAGGGTTAGTCGGTAAAACTAGGGTTTGCATTTCTTTTCAGCTTTCAACTTCTTTCTGCAAGTAGACTGGCCTCCTTTGAGTTAGCTTTCATCCATCAAAGTTAAAATCTTCTTCTAGGAGCTCATAAAAGTTGGCATAAGCTCCTAGCAGAGTTGTGCCAGCTGATCAAGTGACAGCGTACGGCAAGAGCTGGTACTTGTGCATATAGCACCATCGCTTTTAAGTTTGTTACGAAAAACCGGGTTGATAAAAATAAAGAAGGGAGTCCCAGGAGTTGCAACATCATTGCTACAATACTGGAGCCCACCATCCTTTTGGCACCCTTTCCGGGGAAGTGTCAGAGTATTTGTGATTGCTGCTTTTCTTCTATTTTCTACTGCAACCTTCTGCTAAGTAGTTCATTTCAACAAGAGTAGAGTAGTTGTTTCATTTCCATTCTACAATTTCATTTCCACAAAAGTAGATTAGACATTTCCTGCTTTCCTAGACTAGGATTTCAATTCCGTAAGCGTAGCTTAGCATTTTAATTTTGCAATTTCATTTCAGCAACATAGATTAGTCATTTCTTGCTTTCATTTCAATTCTACAATTTTCATTCCAGAAAAGTTTACTTTAGGTAGTTGTAGCTTGTTGTTCAATCAATTTCAGCTTTGCGGGTACAAGCAAAGAAAAACACAAAAATCAACCAAAAATATTTTATTTCATGCCTCGTCGGAATAGAGACAATTCAGGGAAATTCTTACCCAACACCCCCACCACAACACTGAGTCACCCTTCTCTCTTCTTCGGTGGCAGTGAACCTCCATAGATACATGAAGATCCTCTAATAGAAGAAGAGCAAGAAAACATTCCTCTTGAGACCATGGCCGAACACAGAAACGGTATAGGAGATGAGGAGAGAATAGAAGGTGTCTTTCCCATCCAAGAGACCAATGGGGACACAAAAATGAAAAACATAAGTCACTCAACCTTACCTCACTTCCATGGATTGACCACTAAAGACCCTAATCCCTTCTTGTTTGAGTTTGTTGTCCTTTATCGAAACTATGACTATGAAAAAGACAAGCAAAAGTTGAAACTCTTTCCCTCTACCCTCAAGGATGTAGCACTGCACTGGTTCATGGGGTTACCTAGAAACAATATCGCAACTTGGGCTCAAATGCAACAAGCCTTTAACAACAAATACCAGGATTACTGTAGGCTAAAGGAAACAAAGGGAGAAATCTTTCGGATGACCATGGGAAGTGATGAATCTTTAGAAGATTACGAAGAAAGGTTCCAACTTAGTTATAAAAGCATCAGGTGCACACTTGACCCCGAATCTCTGAAGCTGGTTCTGCTCCGTGGAATCCCTGAAGACCTTCTAGATACCTTCCATTTGCTGGCTGGAGGAGACATCTACCAACTACCTTATGATGACATAAAGACTGTTTTTAGAAACCATTCTAGGCAGCCCAGAAAAGAGGTAGGGGGAATCAACTTTCAGCCAGCACCACCTTCTCCAAACACAAGTTTGCAAATCATATGGAAGACCTTAAAATTGAGATGAGAAAAACCATTGCCATGCAACTGGATACGTTCCAAATCCAACAAAATAAAGAGGAAGCTGAGAGGGATTTGGCCATCTTTTGTCCCAGATGTACAAGGAAACATCCTCAGAATGAGTGTCCATTGCACTCAGTAGAGGCATGCTTCATTTGTGAGGGAGACCACCCTACAAACCAATGCCCAACCTTACCTAGACTTAAAGCTATGTACAAAGGGGTGGAGGGAGCCACTGAACCACTCTACTTCCTAAACCAAAGGAAGCCACATGGATCTAGACCTTACCAGTAGGGGATGTAAGGGACATCCCAAACTTATTACAACCCCAACCAATCCACTCACATACCTTCTTAGGGTCCCCCTGCTCATCCTTCTTGGTCCGCAACCCTTCCTTGGTCATATCCATCTCAATACCATACTCAACATGCTGCTCATTCGTTTCATTCTAATGTTCAGTCCCAACCTCAGTGGAATGCACCTCAATAGGGGTGGAGGCCCCAATTCAACTCTCCTCTCATCATTTTGCCTCCACCACCTGCTCAACCACAACCATTACCTCCTACTCCTCTGTGACAACCCCAGATGACTGCTCAACCGAACCCAAACCCCAATATCAGATAGGCCCAGCAGGTATATACTAGAGAGACAACATGCCCTACCTATGTTGTGGAGATTCAGGAGATCAACCTTCGATCTGGGAAGGTCCTCCCAGATATCCAACCTCCTCCTAAGGAGGATGAGGACGAGAAACAAGAAAGTGAACCCAAAGCCATTCCACCCTTTCCTGAGAAACTAACTGGAACCACGCAACCAAACCCGAAAGAGACTAAACTTCTGGGCGAGCTTAAACAGTTATGTGTGAAGATACCACTTCTACAGGCCATAAAAGATGTACCAGTCTACAACAAATTGATTAAAGAGAAGTGTTTCAGGCACCCAGGTAGGCGAAAGAGAGATGCCCCAACTATCAATTTCATAGGACAATTGTCCGACCTAATGTTGGGACAAGTAATCTGTTCGAAATATCTGGACCCTAGGAGTCTTGTAGTGGATTTCCACATCAATGGCACCATAATCCCCCACACTCTGATTGATCTAGGGGCTGCCATTAATGTGATGACCAAGGACACTATGCTCAAACTCAACCTTCAGAGTTCCCTAAGAAATACCTCAATAGTACTATAGTTAGCAGACTGTTCCACCGTGACCCCCGAAGGGATTGTGGAAGATGTCATGGTCTCCTTTGATTCTTGGGAGTACCTTACGGACTTCTTGGTCTTTCAGCCAAAGGCAAAATTCACTGGATACCCCCTCATTCTGGGAAGGCCTTGGTTAGCTACCGCAGATTCTTACATTAGTTGTCGAGCTGGGAGCATGACCATCAAGAATGGGCCTATGTCCAAACAGCTCATCCTATATCCTCCAGCCCAACCTTTGCTAGAACATAACTTACCTCTCTGGTTGGAGGAGGAATATGAGGATGAAGTCTACTCTGCTCTAGTGTGCACAGGGGAAGCCACCAGGGGAGGTCCTCAAAACGAGGATGACATTATTGATAATTTGATTCGAAATCCACCTCCTAGTGTGCTACCATTAGAACAGTTGGTATAAGAAACCCAAGCTAGTGCTTTAGTGGATCTCTGTGTGGTTGATCCGACCTTCCCCCGAGTTAAAAATGTGGAATTTGGCCCTGAGAGAACCTTGAAGAGAAACTCATCCCTATCCCCCTCATAGGAGGGAGTTATGTAGCTTATTGAACCACCATTTGGATGCTTTTTCTTAGAGCTATAAGGAGATGAAAGGAATCCACCCTTCAGTCTGTACCCATCACATTTACATTAAAGAGGATTGTAAACTAGTCAGGCAGCCTCAAAGGAGAATGATTCTAGCCCTTAAAGACATTATCATAGAATAACTACAAAAGTTGCTGGATGCAAGATTCATCTACCCCATCTCTGATAGCGAGTGGGTTTCTCCTCTGATGCTTGTGCCCAAGAAAAACGGGAAGTGGAGAATTTGTTTCGATTATCAAGAACTTAACAAAGCCACCAAGAAGAACCATTTGCCTTTGCCTTTCATATATCAAGTGTTAGATGGGTTGGCAGGGAAAAAGTTCTTCTCCTTCCTAGATGGGTTCAGCGGGTATAATCAGATCCAAATTAGCCTGGAAGAACAAGATAAGACCACTTTCACTTGTCCATGGGGTACCTTTACCTACCGGGTCCTTCCCTTTGGATTATGCAATGCTCCTGCCACTTTCCAGAGAGCAATACTAAGCATATTTACTGAACTAGTTCATGATTCGGTGGAAATCTATATGGATGACTTTACTCTTTATGGGTCCAACTTCCAAGAAGCATTGATTAACTTGGGAAAAGTTTTAACCAAGTGTATTGAAATGAACCTATCCCTCAGTCCAGAAAAATGTGAATTTCTGATGACTGAAGGGACTGTGCTAGGTCATACAATTTCTTAGCAAGGATTACAGGTGGATCCCAACAAGATTACTATCATCCAAAAGGTTCCACCTCCTCAGAAGGTAAGAGATGTTTGAAGTTTTCTAGGCTTAGCAAGATACTATAGAAGATTCATTAAAGATTTCAGTAAGCTAGTCTCTCCATTATTTGGTCTTTTGGGGAAGAATGTTGAGTTCATGTGGACTGACAACTGTCAAGAGGTTCTGGATGCTTTGAAAGGTAAGTTGGTAACTGCCCCAATCTTGAGAGGTCCAAACTGGGCCCTACCTTTCCACATTCACACAAATTCCTCGAACAAAGCCATAAGAGCAGCCTTAGGACAAGTGGAAGAGAAGCTACCATATGCCATATATTTTGTCAGTAAAAACCTATCTAAGGCAGAGTTAAACTATACTGTAACCGAGAAAGAGCTCCTAACTATAGTCCATTCCCTAAACAAGTTCAGACACTACATCACTAGTTATCAAACATTCATACACACCGATCATGCTGCAATTAGGTATTTAATGAATAAACCTGATGTAAATGCTCATATCATTAGATGGTTACTTTTATTATAGCAATTTGACCTGACCATTGTTCATAAGCCAGGCAAGGAAAATGTTATTGTTGATTTTCTGTCTAGACTAGATTTGTCTGCAGGTGAAGAAGGGGTGGTGGAAAATAAAATGCCAGATGAACACCTGTTTGCTATTTCAGTACTCTCTCCATGGTTTGTTGATATAGTAAATTACTTGGTTTCAAGACAGTTCCCACCACACCTATCCTCAAAAGAGAAGAGCAAGATCATGAGGAAAAGCACCCCATTCACATGGATTGGGGGAAACCTGTTTAAACTTGGCCCAGATTAGATTTTTAGGCATTGTGCCAGGGAGGAGGAAGTTTTTGACATCCTCTTCACCTGTCATGATGGGCCTTGTGGAGGCCACTTTGCAGCAAAAAGAACCACTTTCAAAATTCTACAGGGAGGCAACTATTGGCCCACTCTTCATCAAGATGTCAAGAGATACATCAGCCAATGTGACCGATGTCAAAGGATGGGGAAACTGACTCCCAGAGATGAAATGCCCCTCCAACCTCAAGTGACTTCCGAGACATTTGCGAAGTGGGGCATGGACTTTGTGGGTCCTATCAACCCTCATTTAAACCAAAAGTCTTACATCATTGTGTGCACGGACTACTTGACAAAGTGGGCAGAAACAAAGGCAATCAAGGCAGCAACAAAAGAAAAAGTGGCTGAGTTTTTGAGGGAAAATATCTTCTTCAAGTTCGGCTACCCAAAAGAGTTAGTCACAGGTCAAGGAAGTCAGTTTACTTCTAACCTGATTGAAGACCTGCTTTCTCATCACTGGATTAACCACAGAACTTCCACCCCTTATCATCCACAAGAAAATGGGCAGGTGGAAGTCACTAACAGAGCTTTGGAAGAGATTTTGACTAAAGTGGTGAGCAACATCATAAAAGATTGGGCAGATTGCTTGGTTGAGGCCACCTAGGCCTACAACACTACTTGGAAAACTATAACAGGTTTCACACCTTACGAGCTAGTCTACGGGAAGAAGGTTTTGCTGCCCATAGAATTTGAATATAACACATTAAGGTTGGTAGCTCAGCTGGACCTACATCACAGCCATGCACAACAAGAAAGATTACTTTTGCTGAATAGACTAGATGAATAGAGAATGCAGGCCCTTCTCCACTCAAAGGTGGTCGAACTTCAAAGGAATATATGGCATGACCGATATCTTAAAGAAAAGAAATTTCAGTCAGGAGATTGGGCACTGCTATATGATTCAAGATACAAGGATTTCAAAGGGAAGCTAAGGACAAGATGGCTGGGACCATACACAGTGGAGAAAAGCAACGACAATGGTTCGGTCCTTATCAGAACCATTGATAAAGAAGCCATCCCCATGCTCATCAATGGGCATTGATTGAAAATATACAGGAAGCCCCTTTCTAAGCAAGAGTTCATTGAAACTCTAGATAAATCAATATTGGTAGTGGAGTAGGCCCCTGCCTCCACTCCACCCACATCTTGAACACATAAAAAATAAATAAATAAATAAAGATATAAAATAAAAGATCCTTGGGTGAAAAACTCTTGGAGGCACCCAGGGTAGACAGTGAGGGTGAAAACCTCCTGGAGGCACCCCAGCTGTCTCAAAACACAAAAAAAAAGGAAAAACAAAAACTAATTTCTGTTGAAAAATTGCAGGTTGCAAGAAGGACATTGCAAGTTAGGAGGACCGCACAAAACAAAGAAAGAGGTTAGCACCAAGCTGCAAGCATCCCTCACAATCCATTCCTCCATGACCACTACCCTTTCCTAAGATTTAGTCTCATTTGGGCTAAGATTTCACCTTCTACAGGAAGTTTTGTGTCTTCTACAGGAAGTTTTGTGTCTTCTATAGGAAGATCCTATAGAGCCTACAGACAAGCCAAAATTTATCTCCGAAGAGGACCCTGTTAGGGTCCCACCCTAACCCCCTTATCTATGTAATGGGACCACATCATAGTCAAGAGTCAATAAAGCCCATAT
>APFE030790428.1:83427-124697 GCA_000404065.3 Pinus taeda
GTTGATGATTTGCTGGATGAACCCAATGGGGCTCAATTTTTCACGAAGCTGGATCTTCGCTCAGGCTACCACCAAATTCGCATGAAGGAAGTCGACATCCCCAAGACTGCTTTCAGAACTCATGAAGGCCACTATGAATTCCTGGTCATGCCATTTGGTCTTTGTAATGCCCCTCTACTTTTCAGAGCCTTATGAACCACATTCTCAAACCATATCTCAGGAAATTTGTCCTTGTCTTCTTCGATGACATCCTCATCTATAGTTGCACTTGGGCAGCACATCTTCAGCATGTAGCTACTCTTGCAACTGCTACGCAATCAGAAATTATTCGTGAAGATGTCCAAGTGTTCATTTGGCATGGCCGAGGTGGAGTATTTGGGCCACATTGTGGGGCGTGAGAGTGTCAAGGTGGACCCCAAAAAGATCCAAGCAATGCATGAATGGCCTCAACCTAAGACCTTGAAGAGCTTACGCGGATTTTTGGGTCTCACAGGGTATTATCGTAAATTTGTCCGCAACTATGGTCGCATAGCGAAGCCCCTCACCCAACTCCTAAAGAAAAATTCTTTCTTCTGGAATGAGGAAGCACAACAGGCCTTTACAGCTCTAAAAAATGCCATGTGTTCCACTCCATTTTTAGCACTCCCTGACTTCACCAAATCTTTCGTCATTGAATGTGATGCTTCAGGAACAGGTATTGGGGCAGTTTTAATGCAGGAAGGGAGACCATTGGCCTTCACAAGCCAACAACTCAGTGGGAAGAATCAGGTCCAATCTACATACGAGAAGGAAATGATGGCCATCTTACATGCAGTTGACACCTGGCGACCTTATTTATTGGGGCGACATTTCCAAATCCGCACAGATCATCACAGTCTTAAATATTTTTTGGAGCAATGCCTCTCCTCCCCACAACAAAATAAATGGCTAGCCAAAATGTTGGGATATGATTATGAGATCATATACAAGAAAGGGAAAGACAATAGTGTAGCAGATGCATTATCTTGCCAGTTTGAGGAAGAAAGCACCCTGCTAGCTATTTCCCTCCCCATTCCAGAATGGATTGAAGAAGCTCGCAGAGAATGGTTTTCACACCCTGAGCTCTCCCAACTCATTTCTCAATTACAGGCCGATCCAAATCCCACCAAAGGCTACTCGTGGCAGGATGATATTCTTCGCTATAAGGACAGAGTTGTAATATCACCAACATCCACCTTCAAAAGTCGCATTTTGGCAGAGATGCACTCATCTCCCATTGCAGGACATTCGAGCTTTCAGAAGACGTATGCTCACATCAAAAGATCATTTTTCTGGATAGGCATGAAAAAGGACATCCTTACATTCGTAACCGAATGCGAGGTCTGTCAATGCCACAAAGGGGAAACAGTCAACACACCAGGCACCTTACAACCATTGCCCATTCCGACATCCATTTGGACCGAAGTTTCTATGGATTTCATTACAGGTCTTCCAAAGTCAGGGAACAAGGCAGTCATCATGGTGGTTGTGGACCGATTGTCGAAGTATGCTCATTTCTGCGCTCTCCCCCACCCGTTTACACCCACCTTGGTTGCTCAAACTTTCATGGATCAGATCTTCAAATTGCATGGCATGCCCATTTCTATTGTGTCCGACCGCGACCCGATCTTCACCAGCAATTTTTGGCAGGAACTCTTCAGAATACAAGGCACTCAACTAAAACTCAGTACTTCCTACCATCCGCAAACAGATGGTCAAACTGAAGCAGTCAACAAATGTCTAGAAACCTACCTTAGGTGTTTTACTTCAGAAAAACAACACCTTTGGGTACAGTGGCTACCTCTGGCAGAATGGTGGTATAACACCAACTATCATGCCACCACCAAAATGACTCCATATGAAGCAGTATATGGTCAACTCCCGCCTTCACCTACTTCATATCTCAAGGGCTGCTCAAAATTCCAAGCAGTGGATCAACTCCTACAGCACCGCGCAACTATGCTCGCCCATCTTCGACAGAATCTTCACCAAGCTCAGAACCGCATGAAGCAACAGGTAGACCAGCATCACTCAGAGCGCCAATTTCAAGAAGGGGATCAGGTCTTTTTACGGCTCCAACCATATAAGCAAACATCACTCAAATACAAAGGAAGTCAGAAACTCTCTCCAAAATTCTACGGACCATATCAAGTACTTCAACACATTGGAGAAGTGGCCTACAAGTTGGCTTTGCCACCTACTGCAAATATCCATCCAGTTTTTCATGTCTCATGCCTCAAGAAAGTGATTGGGAATAATTGCAGAATTCAGACTAGTCTACCGGAATTGGACGAAGAAGGATCCATCTGGCTTCAACTGGAATAGGTCCTCGACACACGAGTCAAGCAACTGCGTGGCCGCATGATTAAGGAAGTCCTAGTAAAATGGAAAGACACCTCTCCAGAAGATGCAACTTGGGAACCAGCCACTATTCTGCAGCAGTTTCCGCAGCTTCAACCTCGAGGACAAGGCTAGTCTTAAGGGGGTGGGCATGTTAGGGTCCCACCCTAACCCCCCTATCTATGTAATGGGACCACGTCATAGTCAAGAGTCAATAAAGCCCATATTAATAATTGTAAGTGGTTAATCCGCAATTAATAAAGGAACCACAGTTAGTTGCAAATGGGCCGTAGTATTAGATAGATGGTATTAGTAATAAGCGGGTATTGACCCATGGTATTACTTGTAGGAGTCATATATAAAGGATAGTAACTCCCTACGAGGAGCATCGTGTCTTATTTTTGTAATCAAGCTCTGCTCTATTGGAGGTTGCCCCCTCGAAGAGGCAAGTGAACATTACTCTCAGAATAATAAAGTCTTCGCTATTCTGTGTGCTGGATATCTTTTCTTCGCATATTCTGTGTTATCGGTCTTTTTTCTTTGCATATTCTGTATTTGGGTATCATTTGCAGGTCAAGAAGCATAATAGAACCGAAGGTTGGGAATCTATCTATGAGGCCTGTAAACATCCCTGCTTCCATCCATCACCATATGTCACTTTTTCCCATCTCCGTACACCTCCATTGCACTCAATTTTTTTATGTTCCTGCACAATCACACACAGAAATCCTATTTTCTTCATACTGCCAATGAAAACTTCTTAATGAAAAATCAAGCAGTGGTTTTTCACTCACCATACCTATTACCCTCCATCTAGATTCCTCATCAGCCAAGACCCTCATCACCAGTATAGCCCTGCTCATTCTAGCTTAGATTCCAGGAGGAGAAGCAGCTACAGGACATCCTACAGGAATCCTGTAGCAGCTGATCCCTCTGAAAGACATACTCCAGAGACAGGGATAGCAAAGTATGGGAGAAGAGAGATGCATTGAGCTCTTCTTGAACGTAAGAACATCAGCAGCAGTAGAGGCCAAGCATGCAGTATGCATGCAACAAAAACAAATGAAGGAATGGGTTCCAGAACCTGAAATCTGCATAACACGACTGCGACCACACAGATAAGTGCTTAAACTCGTTCTTCAATTGCATGAATCATATTTTAAAATCCGCATGACTATAGGAATGGTTCAGGTTGGGTGAAATTGATGATGAGTCAACTGGCCACCCTTGGCCGGTTACATATCCTCGTGAAATCCAAACGAGCCCTGTTACATTCAAAATTTCCAATTAGATGTGCAGCCAACACATGTGGACTGTCCATTCAGAGAGAAATCATCGGGACTGGTAGTGGTGGCGGCGGATAATGGGAGAGCGGAGGTGATGGTGGTCAGAAACACGTAGAAACATTATGGCTATGACGTCGGATCAATGGTATAGTCTGGCCACCTCATCCCCTCACCACGAATCATGCCACAGTTAAAAGACGCTCAGTCAAAACATGCACCAACCTCTATTCATTATGCACTGACAACATTCTCGACTCGAGTACGTATCCACTGCTTCCAAAAATAGTTAACCAGTCGTCCTCCACTAGTTTTTCGACCTATTTTCAAAAATCTCCCGCTTATCGGGCTCTATCAGAAGCACAATTCCATTCTACAGGAACCGGGAGCCTTCTACAAGAAGGGTTCTACAAGAAAGGCAGAGAACCGCTCGGCAGAAAAGAAATCCAGAGTTTTCGTTGAATTTCAAGCTCCAAACGAGGTAGGCCTGAGAGAACTTCTATGTGCATGATTTGTTTGTGCAAGGTGGTGAATTGAACAACATCAGTTTGAAAAATAAAAGTCTACTTGTGTATTGAACAAACTGTGAAAGATTGCTTGCATATTTCACTGTATTCACCTAGTTCTTTCTCTGCATTCTGAAATCTCCTCATCATTTTTAAAATTCTCCTGTAAGGAAGATACATGCTACAGTACAGGCCACCCTGTGTGTATGAAAAAAATGAATTTACATATCTATCTATGTGCTGAGAAGAGAATTTGTGTCCTTATGCTCTGTTCTGCAAAAACAAAATTCTCCTTTCAATAAACAGACAATCGAATTCTGGGTGACAAAAACAAGGGTATTTTTTCTATCTAGTATTGTAAGGAGCACACGAGAAACTCCTTCCTGGGTTCATAAGACACCAAATTCAGCTATCCTCTATTTCAGTGATTGAGTCTTGTTTTCCTGAGAATTTTCTTTTTTGATTAATACATAAGAGGAACACTCAACACCATGCCAGGGGGATTCATAAGGAAAGAGCCCTCAGACTCTAGCAAGCTGTACGAGCACCCTGAGGTGGTGAACCTTTTCACCTGAGCAAATTGGATATCCTTCTTTGGCAAAATTCAGGGTCATGATGAGGAGATAACTGAAGAGTTTTTAATATCCTTGAGACCACATTCAAAGACACATGCGACAGTTAGTTTTAGGGGTTTGACCGTAGAACTCACCCCTGAGCTCATCAGTAGAACTACTGGTCTACCATTGGGGCTCCCTTGGAGCAAGGAAGAGAGATCATTGGGTTAGATTGCTAAGAAAACATTTTTTCTGCCCAAGGAGCATCCTATAGAGGACAAAAATGGAGTTAGAAGGACAAGCATGCCCCCTCTTTGGAGTGAAGTTAGTTATCAAATTATGAAGTACATCACATGTGAAGGGAGGTTTAACATCGTCTATGAATACCATTTCAGGTTGTTATGTGAATTAAGGCATGGGATTGACTTGCCTCCAGCCAAGAAACTAAGCATCCCATATTTCCTTCTTCAGTCCTTAACTGAATGTGGTACAAAGCTAAATGAAGGGATCCTAGAGTAGTTGGCCCACCATGGGCTCATCAAACTGTTGGTGGAAGATGCTTTACACACCTACACTATCCCCGTATCTTGGGAAATCTTCAAAAACATGTCCAGAAATGATAACATTAGAACATTGGCTGAAAACATAACTCCATCCAGCAGTGAGGAGGGGGAGAAAACTAAAGAAATGGAGAAAAACAATGACGAGGGAACACAGGAAATCCAAGCAGAGGGCAGAACAGAGGAAGCATAGGAAGAACACAAAGAAATTAGCAAGCTTGTTGAGCCTAAAACAGAGGAAGAAACAATAGCAAAAACAACAAGGGAAAAGAGGATACAGAGTAGAAAGGAAAAGGCCAAAAAGGCCCAAATGAAGGATGCCACAGCTAAAGCAGGCACCCAAAAAGAAAAGCAAAAGGAACACCTTGGGATATCAGTCACACAAACAGAAATAGTGGACACAGAGATTTCTACAGTAAGCGAAAAAAAAGACCAGCAGGAAGAGAAATCCTCGGAAACATTGGCAAGGGAGGCGACAACTATGCTTGTTGCATTAAGCACACCTGTAAAACAAAAAGGAAAGAGAAAGAAGCAAACCTCCATGTACTTTGAAGCCAAGAAAAGCACACGGATCAAAGTGGGCAAACCCCAGCCACAATCAAAGGAACCAATTGTCATTGAGGACACAATCACTAAACCAAAAGAAGAGTCTCCTTCAAAGATATCTATCACCTATAAAAGAGGAATCCCAAAAACCTCCACCTGGAGAGAAAAAATTAGGATGATGGCCTCAAAAATAGCTCTACAGGAAGCTGAAACAGCTCTGCAGGAGACTCCATGAAGTTAAAAGAAACCGAGAAATTGGAGGAGAAGGCAACCAAACAATCACAGGGAGAAGAAAAGACCGAAGAAATACTGGAGCCAAGCCCTTAGCCTAGCTTGGGCTCATATTACAACCTGTTATAAGGTCACAAGATCATCCCATAGAAGTTTTCCATACCACTCTTCTTTGCATTGGAACAAGAGTGGGTTAGGACTCACACTTGGATGAGGATTGCCAAATCCAAGGGTGTTGCAAATATAGGCCACCTAGAGGAACAACTAAAGGAATCAAGGAAAGATTTGGCCATGGTGAGGCACAGAAAGTCAAATTACAGGAAGAAAATGAGCTGCTGAGAAAGCCGTTACAACTACAGGAAGGTCATAAGGAAGATAGGTCGTCCATTGTGGGAGAGCAGCAACAGTAAGAAGGATCTCCAGTAGATAGGGCAACAACTAAGGAATAGCAGAGAGAAGAAACGTTTCCAAATGATGTTGAGATGCTAAAAAAATTGCTACAGGAAAAGGAGTCACAGGTAGCAGAATAAATACAGCCTTTGAAACAAGAGGTCCAAGACAAAGAAGCCCAAATGGCCTACATGGCCAGCTGGGCAGTAGAAGCCTTACAATGTAGGCAACCTGCAAAGTCATATGCATTATATCTTAAGGATCAATGGTTGCAATTTCAAATTAACACACTAGCCCAAAGGGGCACCATTCCATTCCAGAACTACAATAAGTTCATGTATTTGTGTGACAGTAGCTCAACTGAAGATAAGGCCAAGTTAGAAAAATTGTATTTACACAACTTGGGACTTCCAAACATGAATCTATGGGACCCCAATGCAACATTGGGATGTGCAACTAATGGCCATGGCCTCTTGGTTAAACCATGAGGAAAAGAGGGCAACAGAAATTCTGGAAGTTATGGATAGGGAGCTGAGTGAGCCACTCATGATCAGAGTGGAACCAGAAGATCCCTCAGCATTAGTGTATGCCCATCAGCACCTAGCCAACAACCCTAAGGTTCTCCCAGACTACATTGAAAGACAAGCTCAAGCCATTGCTCACTTTGAGGACATGGAGAGACTGTTGGGTGATAACTGCATCCATGCTTGCACAAGGAGATGGAACACGTTTTCCCACGGTCTGAAAATAAGAGAGTACCACTCCCCAACAAGGATGCGTGAGGCTTTGGCCAGAGTACTCCTTTACAAACAGTCAATGAAAAATCTGAAGACTAGCTGGAGTGGCCTAAAGTTCAGTCCTCCATTGATTTTGGGACTGCTGGAAGGGGTCAAAGAAGAAGAAGAACACAGGCAGTGGGAGGAGGTAGAGAGAAAAGCAAGGTTTCACAACTGAGAAGAGGACATCACCTCGGAAGCCTGGGATGTCAGAGAGGCAGTCAAAGTAATCAAATATGATGAGTTGTATTAGTTGCTCATAGGATGAGCAACACATTCCTGAGGGGGTGATGATGAGCCCCAAAAATGGGTAACTTATTGGGCTCATTTTGCCTATTATTCTCAATTAATCCGCCATTCTTCATAGTTCTATGCATGCTTTTGAATATATTTATGTTAATTGAATGAATGAGAATAGTCACTTGACCACAAAGTCTAATACGTGCTTATTGCAGATTTTTGGATATCTTTTGAACCAAGGTCAAGCATTTATGAGCAAGTTGACAGCCAAATACAAAGGAATAAGGCTGAGGATTCATAGGAAGGGTGTCTCCAGCACTAAAGGATCCCTTCCTTGAGTTCTCCACCATCACCTCGGAGTTCAATAGCCCACCAAAGATGATTTCAAGCGGCAGCCGAGAAAATTTTGTGTAGTGGCTGATTAACTGCAATTTTGAGCAGCCAAGCTCCTAAAGTTAAGGAGGGTTGTTGGGATTCCTCATGGTGCATAAGTAGGAAGGCTTCAAGCCTTGGTAGTTTAGCCATTAAAAAATTGTTTTTCGCACTTTAGTGCAGCTTTGCATTTCAACTCATCTTCGAGCTTTTGCTGTAAACAGTTTTGTGACATGATTATTTTTTTAGTAATGGAGATACATTTCACTTTGGACCAACTCTGAGCTTTATTAGGAGGTTGTAGCTCTTGGGGTTGGGCCCAACTGAAGTTCCAGTACCTCCTTTGTGTACTTTTATGTGTCTTTGCTACATTCATAGAATAATTTTTGTTATTTATGTTAAAATCTTGCTTTGTTACTTAGGTTCTTTTTGATGATTGAGATAGTTTTCATGCTTCAGGTTGATTTGACAGTTTGGTAATAGAAAATATCTACAAAAATTCCATCAAGCAATCCTTGATCTCGTCTCTCCCTCCTTGTTAACATGAGCTGAGACCAAGGCATACTTGCTGCCACAAAAACATTGTTTTTGCCTTTCCATGCAATTGCTAGTGTTAGATTTTTAGTTGGAAAAGTTGATACTAGTTGTACTTGCATGTTTAATATACGTTCTTGCTTAGTTTCCATAGTTATCTTGCATGATTTCCTGTTTATAAACTTCTATTCATCATGTTTCTAGTTTTTAGGTCAGATTAGGTCAAAATAGCTAGATCTCTGGTTTTCCTTGTCTTTGTTCAATCAATTTTGGAAAATAGTGTGCAGAACACCTGTAATACACCCCTACCTAGCCCTCCTCTATTGTACAACCTGCTCCAACCCCTAATCCAAGATTCCTTCCCTTCATTTGCCACACTTTTCCAATTTGCCCTAATTTCTACATTATTTTGTAGCATTGCTCCCTCCATCCTTAAACAAATCCAACCACCTTAATCACTCCTTGGCTTCATTCACTAGGTCCTAGACCCCTTCACATCCTCATCCAACCTCCATTTTGACTTTTCCACTGGTTTTTCATCATCAACCCTCCAAAATCCTCTTTCAGCTCTTCCTGTAGAACATCCTGTAGAACCCCTACAGACTTCCTGTAGAAGTTCACGTGAGCAGTTTTTCATGCCAAAGATGAGGCGGTATCTCCTCCTTGTATCTTCCAAAGACCTCGCTTCCTTCATCAACCGGAGACCAAATCGGATAACTTATTTATACGACCTCGATTTTCGAATATCGATTGACGATACCTAGATCTATCTTATCCCGATCTAGCGACCTTAGAGATTCAATCTTTATACCCTTTCTCTTATTGCGAACTGGAGATGATGAACTTTACGGCGGGCTTGCTGTTTTCTCGCTGGCTGGCTTTGCGAGCTTTACAAACATGGATGGCTGCTGGGAGAATGAAACTGGGCTGGTTGATCTGATTGCTGTGAAACTATCTGGAAGGGTGTTATGGACCCCTTAGGCCCTCTTCTCACCTTCCCAAACTCCTGGAAGTTCCTACTCCATTTCCTTTCGCCAATCAACCTCTGCACAGTCAAAAATCGTTAAAGCACATGCATAATAATTCTGCAAAATTACTCAAAAATACAAAAATATGCTTTTTCTAGATTTTACTTCAAAAGTAGCTTAGTCACATGCATTTTACCTTTCCAAGAGTCAATGGCTTCCATTTCCACCACTTTCATCTCTTTTGTTGCACCAGTAGGGTTAGTCAGTAAAACTAGGGTTTGCTAGGGTTTGAATTTCTTTTCAGCTTTCAGCTTCTTTCTGCAAGTAGACTAGCCTCCTTTGAGTTAGCTTTCATCCATCATAGTTAAAAGATTCTTCTAAGAGATCATAGAAGTTGGCTTAAGCTCTTAGCAGACTTGTGCTAGCTGATCAAGTGACAACCTGTGGAAAGAGCTAGTACTTGTGCATATAGCACCGTCGCTTCCAAGTTTGTTACAAACAACCGGGATGATAAAAGTAAAGAAGGGAGTCCTAGGAGTTGCAACATCATTGCTGCAATATTCAGAGCCCACCAGATGCCATTTGAAATGGAGATAGATGCCTCAAACTATGTTATTGGTGCAGTCCTCACCCAGCATAGGTATCTAGTGGCCTATCATAGAGAGACTCTACCGGATACAATTCAAAAGTACCCCACCTATGATAAAGAGATGTATTCCATTGTGCAAGCTTGCCGAGAATGGAAGCACTACATTATGGGAAAGGATACGGTCATCCACACCGATCAGTGACCTCTACAGTTTATACAGACACAAGGGAAGTGGCAGAATGATCGTCATAGAAAGTGCTCTACATATCTGCAACACTTCCACTTGAACATTAAATACAAAAAGGTTAGCACCAATCATGTTGCAGACTACCTCAACCAACCCCTAGTTGCACCATTGACTACTATTCTAAACTTTTGTGGTCACGAGACCTCTGTATGGGCACAACTATACAAAAATGATCAAGAGTTTTCCTCGACATACCAGATGCTAGTATTTGGCAAGAAAGTTCCTAATTTCCACCTCCAAGATGCATTATTACACTACCTAGGCCACCTTTGTGTTCCTTCAAGTGAGCGTTCCAAGTTGATTTGGGAGGTGCACTAAAGCTAGGTCGCAAGACACTTTCGTGTGGAGAAAATTGTGACTATACTACAAAAGTACTTTTATTGGCCCAAACACCGACTGGATGTTAGGAAATATACTAGATCCTGCACTTCCTGCACCATCGCCAAGTTAACCATCAAGAACCAAGGCCTGTACACTCCTCTTCCTACTCTCATCCAGTCATGGGAATCCAGCTCCATGGACTATATGTTTGACCTCCCTTCTGCCAAGCATGATAATGATCGTGTGTTTGTGGTTGTGGACAGATTTTCTAAGATGGCTTTATTGGTGGCCTGCAAGAAGAGTATCACAGCAGAGGACACTGCCAAACTCTTTTTTGAATGAGTATGGGTACATTTTGGGATCCCGCAGACCATTATATCATATCAGGATAGAAAATTCATGAGCACATTTTGTTCAAGCCTCTAAACACCATTGGACACCAAACTCACCAAATTGATTTCCATCCATCCTCAGACTGATGGCCAAATGGAGGTCATCAATAGGATGATAATGCACATAATCTGCATGTACAACTCCAAACATCCTCGAAACTGGGATGAGAGTCTTCCATATGTGCAACAAAGTTATAATAGTTCTCTCCATAGCTCAACTCATCACAATCCCTTTCAAGTGGGTCTAGGATTTCAACCATTGTGTCTGGTTGATGTTGTCATGCCTCAAGCGGCTACTTAGACAAAATACACACATGTACTTTCTGAGGCTAATAAAGCAACCAAATTTATTGAATGCATCCAACACATCCACCAGCAAGTTTATGACATTCAGCAAAAGTCAAATTCCAAGTACAAGAAGTGACATGATCAACATTGGGTGCCACACAATTTTCAGGTGGGCGACAAAGTTTGGTTTCATTTGGAGAAAGGACGCCTTACCAGACCCCATTAGAAGCTCAAACCACTATAAGATGGTCCTCAAACCATTACCAAGGTTGTGGGATGTAATTATTTTAAGCTCAGCATTCCCCCATTCCTTGGCCTGCACCTAGTATTCAATGTCGACCGCCTTCAACCATACCTCCCACCATTGTTGGACACATCAAACATTGGAAAATAGCTCACACCAATAGATTTAAACCCAAACTACATGGAACATGCCACACCTAATTGGATTATGGATCCATATGTCCTAAACACTTGCCAGAAAAATATCCTACTATATCAGGTTGTCAACGCTAGCCAACTCCTGCACCAGGGCAAGTGGCTCACCAGGGACCAGGTTCAGCTGAAATTTCGTCACCTCATGGAGGCTCTGCATGCAATGGGGAACATTGTTTGCTAAGGGGGGAGGAATGATCCAAGTGCATATTAGTAGCTACCCACCTATTCCACCTAGACCTCTAGTCAGTTTCATTTGTTTCCTTGTTTATTTTAGCATTTACAATTTTTAGCAGTTTTTTGGGTCCCGAATTTCTGGAGCAATTTTGACCCCCTAAATAACGTTTTTCTAAGGTCCTTTGTAGGCCCATAGTCGCATGCCTATGGAAAACTCATACTACTCGGAAACACCCTTCCTACAAGGTATTGTACTTGCCAAACAAAGATAATATGACCAAGTCATGACCCCGGGAAGTTGGCCGGCCAACTAACCCCAATGGGCCCACAGACTCTTGGCATTACATCTCTTCGAGTTAGGTTTTTGGTTGTTTAGGGTTTCCTCATATTTTTCAATAAAAAATAGGCCCTTGAGCCTCATTATAACATAGTTTAGAGTCATGTAACCGCCACATCTCTTCTCATAGATAAGTTACCATCACCTGAGCTAGTTTTATTTCCATTCTATATGAAGCATATTTCAGTATTTGATATTAATGAAATGAAGTGTTATTTTTGCTAAATATTTGTATTTATGGTTATATTTGTAATTTTTTGCATTCCTGTTTAAATTCATATCATAATATAATGATTGTTTTTTACTGAAGAAAAACAATCTATATCTATATATATAATATATATATATATAATATAATAGATATAGAAGATTAATAATATAGATATTTTAAAATGATTATAATATGTTTTAAATTTTAATATTATTATATAATTCATATTATTATTGTTAATTATTAATAAAAAACAATATTAATACACATTTAATAAACCCAAGGGAATAATATTAAGCCCAAGGGATAAATATTATAAATCCAAGGTATATAAACCCTAAGATAAATATTATAAAACATAAAAATAAACATGGTTAGCCAGGAATGATTTTCATATTGACACAATCTTTGTCACAATGTGACATTGGACAATGGTTGTCCATGGTTGAACATGGTTGATTTTCATATTGAGACAATATTTGTCACAATGTGATGTTGGACCAAGAAACAAACTTTGTCACAATGTGACATTGGTTATTGACCATGGTTGATTATAATGTCAATACAGTCTTTGTCACGATGCAATGTTGGACCATGGTTGATCATGGTTGATTTCATATTGAAACAATCTTTGTCACAATGCAACATTGGACCATGGTTGACCATGATTTATTTGCATATTGATAAAAGCCTATTATAAACCCAAGGTATATAAGCCCTAAGATAAATATTATAAACCGTAAAATAAACATGGCTGACCATGACTGACCATAGATGATTTTCATATTAAGATAATATTTCTCACAAGGTGAAGTTGGAATATGGTTGGTAATAATTGATTTTTATATTGAGACAACTTTTGGCACAAAATGTGGTTGGACAATGGTTGGCCATGGTTAACCATGATTGATTTTCATGTTGAGACAATATTTGTCACAATGTGACCATAACCCTATAATATTAATTCTAAAACCCAAGGGCAATTATGTTAAACCCAAGGGATTAATATTATAAACCCAAGGTATATAAACCATAAGATAAATATTATAAACCCTAAATAAACATGGTTGACCATGGACAATTTTCATATTGACATAATCTTTATCACAATCTGACATTGGACTATGGTTGACCATGATTGATTTTCATATTGAGACAATCTTTGGCACAATGTGATGTTGGACAATGGTTGGCCATGGTTGACCATGGTTGATTTTCATTTAGAGACAATCTTTTTCACAATGTCATGTTGGACGATGGATGACCATGGTTTTCATAATGTAACGTTGGACCAAAAGAGAATCTTTGTCACAATGCGACGTGGACCATGATTGATCATGGTTGATTTTCATATTGAGACAATCTTTCCCACAATGCGACATTGGACCATGGTTCACCATGATTAATTTGCATATTGAGACAATCTTTCCCACAATGCGACATTGGACCATGGTTCACCATGATTAATTTGCATATTGAGAAAATCCTATTATAAACTCAAGGTATTTAAAGCCTAAGATAAATATTATAAACCCTAGAATAAACATGGTTGACCATGAATTAATTTCATATTGACACAATATTTTTCGCAATGCAATGTTGGACTATGGTTGACCATGATTGATTTTCATATTGAGACAGCCTTTGGCACAATGTGATGTTGGACTGGTTTACCATGACTTATTTTCATATTGGGACAACCTTTGGCACAATGCGATGTTGGACTATGGTTGAACATGATTTATTTTCATATTGAGACAAACGTTGGCACAATGCGACATTGGAAAATGGTTGACAATGGTTGGCAATCTTAACCCAAGGGAATAATATTAAATCCAAGGGATTAATATTATAAACCCAAGGTATATAAACCATAAGATAAATATTATAAACCCAAGTGAATAATAAATCTAAGGGATTAATATTAAAAACCCAAGGGAATAATATTAAACCCAAGGGATAAATATTAGAAACCCAAAGTATATAAACTCAACCTTTGTCACAATGTCACATTGGACCATGGTTCTGCATGGTTGACCATGATTATAAAACGAAGGGATTTTTATTAGACCCTAGGATAAATATTATAAACCTTCTAAATAATATTATACCCTAAGAATATGAACCCTTAAATTGATAAACCAAAGGTATTGATATTATAAAGCTAACCGATTAATTCTAGAACCCTAAGGTATTATAAACTGAAGGGAATAATATTAAACCCAAGGGATTAATATTATAAAACAAAGATATATAAACCCTAAGATAAATAATATAAACTCAAGGGAATAATTAAGCCAAGTGGTTAATACTAAAAATCGAAGGTATTAAAAACCCAAGGGATAAATATTATAAGCCCAAGGTATATAAACCCTAAGATAAATATTATAAACCCTAAAATTAACATGGTTGATCATGGTTGGCCACGATTGATTTTCTTATTGACAAAATATTTGTCACAATGTGACGTTAGACTATGGTTGACCATGATTGATTTTGATATTAAGAGAAACTTTCTGAGAATGCGACATTGGACAATGGTTGATCAGGATAACCATGTTGTCACAATGTGACGTTGGACAAAGAGACAATCTTTGTCATAATGTGACCATGGTTGAACATGGTTGATTTTCATTTTGCAACAATCTTTCTTAGAATGTGATGTTGGAACATGGTTGACCAAGGATGACCATGATTGTCACAATGTGACATTAGACCAAGAGACAATATACATATTGTCTATGGGTTAGACTATGGTTGACCACGATTGGTTTTCATATTGAGACAACCTTTCTAACAACCATGGTCAATGACAGTCCAATGTTGTATTATGGCAATGATTGTGTCAATATTAAAATCAATAATGGTCAACCATGGTCAACCATGTTTATTTTAGGGTTTATTATATTTATCTTAGGGTTTATATACCTTGGGTTTATAATATTTATCCCTTGGGTTTAATATTATAAACCCAAGGTAATAATAAACCTGAGGGATTAATATTAAAAACCCAAGGGATTATAAACCAAAGGGAATAATATTAAACCCAAGGGATAAATTATATAAACCCAATCTTTGTCACAATGTCACATTGGACCATGGTTGTGCATGGTTGACCATGATTATAAACCCAAGGGATTTTATTAGAGCCTAGGATTAATATTATAAACCTTTTGAATAGTATTAAACCCTAGGAATATGAACCCTTAGATTGATAAAACGAAGATATTGATATTATAAAAAACCAGATCAATTCTAGAAACCTAAGGTATTATAAACCTAAGGGAATAATATTAAACCCAAGGGATTAATATTATAAACCCAATATATAAACCCTAATATAAATATTATAAACACAAGGGAATAATTAACCCAAGTGATTAATACTAAAAACAAAAGGGATTAAAAGGCCAAGGGAAAAAGGAGGCTGGAGTAGGATTGGTGATAGTAAACCTTGAATAAAAGACTAAATTAAATTTTACATGGGGACTTGGCAATGCCATGAACAATCCAGAAGAAGCTATCTCTCTTTTCCAGGGACTGAAAATCAGCGTCTCTAAGGGTATTAGGAACCTAATAATTATTAGTGACTCTATGAAAATAATCCAAAAATGTTTGACCCTCGCTGAGCATGAGAGCCTCCTCGAAACTGAAACCTCCCCAATTATTATAAGGATAATTTATCCTTTTAAAAAGTTCGAAAATTTTATAATGTTTCACATTTTGTGTGCCAACATCCAAGTGGCAGAAGCGCAAGCCAACGTCAGGGTGGTATTAAAGCAAGGCTCTTTACCTATTAATAACTCAGTTGAAATATGTATATCCCTTGGTAAGAAATTATTGAATAGGTGTGATAGTGGGAGTTCAGAGTCTAGGAACCGTGACAGGTGGGATGTCATTCCTTGGTTATTAGCATGGATATTTATTACAGTTCCATTCATGGGTTGGGAAGGTAGAATCGTTATTCGTTCCAGGCTTGTTTTGGCGATGGTAGAGATGGATGGTAGTTGTTTCGCAATGATACAAAATTGATGCTCATTTATTGAAGAAAAGATGGGAATGAATACAGGATGAACCAGGCTATTATTTATAGAAGTTGGTTGTGGTTAGTTAACCATAGGATTTTATCAATACATGGAAGCATTGCCATGAAAATAGCCTCAGTAAGCAATGGAAGTGGTGGCGTAGAGTCTGGTCACAGTGGGAACTTAGTGGACATTGTTGATAACTCCTGCAAGAAAGTGATATACGAAATAGTGAAAGAAATCAATGAAAACATGGTGGTTTTGTATGCCTAACTGTCAGGTCTTGGTAAAGAAATGGAATTGCTCCATAAAACCATGGAAAGTATGAGCACTGATGTTCTGAGCCTAGCTCACAAGGTGGAGAAAATTGAAGTAAGACTCGTGATAGCCACTGTGGGTGTGTTAAAAGAAGTCTTTGAATTTGGGGATCACATTGTCCCTCATGTTGAAGGTGTCATGAGCACTACAAATCCGGACTTGGAACATGGGGCTGACAGCATAGAAGAACTAGCGACACCTTCTCACAAGGTTTTGGGAGAAATCAAACTTGGTAGCAACACATAGTAGTTTTCTTTTCTAGTCACATATATGTTTTGTCGATCAATAGAGTATGGTGGAGTCTTTTGGAAGGTCTATAGTATAAGCTATGTAAAAATATCATATGTAAATAACACTGGTGGCATTAGGGTCCTTCTTTTGTTTAAAATGTTGATCAATTCTGAGAGCTTTCTCTCCAAGAATGTATGGGACCTGGCCGGTTTCCAATTTTTCTAATGAAAAAAGCTACCGCTTTTATTTAAAAACAAAAACAAATAGAATAATATGAAACACAAGGGATAAATATTATAAACCCAAGGTATATAAACTTGAAGATAAATATTATAAGCCCCAAAATAAACATCATTGGCCATGATTGATTTTATTATTGACAAAATATTTCTCACAATAAGACGTTAGACTATGGTTGACCATGATTGATTTTCATATTGAGAGAATATTTCTGTGAATGCGACATTGGACAATGGTTGATCATGGATAACCATGTTGTCACAATGTGACGTTGGATGAAGAGACAATCTTTGTCATAATGCGACCATGGTTGATTTTCATATTGCGATAATCTTTCTCAGAATGTGACATTGGAACATGGTTGACCAAGGATGACCATGATTGTCACAATGTGATGTTGGACCAAGAGACTCATATTGTCTATGGGTTAGACTATGGTTGACAATGACTCATTTTCATATTGAGACAACCTTTCTAACAACCATGGTCAATCATAGTCCAATGTCGCATTGTGACAAAGACTGTGTCAATATGAAAATCAACCGTAGTCAACCATGGTGAACCATGTTTATTTTAGGGTTTATAATATATAAATTAGGGTTTATATACCTTGGGTTTATAATATTTATCCCTTTAGCTAGTTATTATTCCCTTGGGTTGATAATCCCTTGGGGTTTTAGTATTAACCCGTTGGGTTTATTATTCCCTTAGATTTATAATATTTATTTTAGGGTTTATATACATTGGGTTTATAATATTAATCCCTTGAGTTTAATATTATTTTCTATAATTATTAAATTATGAAATATTAATTAATTAACACAAATATTCTATTAATAAATAATATAATAATAATAAAATAATTTAAATATTGTATAAAGTAACATTGCCCCTTTTATTAACTTTAAATAAAATCAATAAAAAATAATTTAAAATTCGTATATTTTTTTAAATGAAATTAATTATTACATAAGAATTAAAAACTGATTTTAACTTTAAAAAATAAAAATAATACTTATATTTTTGTTTAACTTTAAATAAAATCACTTTAAAAAAAAGTTAAAATTCAAATATTTTTTTAAATTAAATTATTATTACATAAATAATTAAACACTGATTTTAATTTTAAATTAATAAAAATACTTATATTTTTACTATTTTGAACAATAACAACTAATTATTTTCTTTGTAAATTTTAAATATTAAAAAATAATTACTACATACCTCAAATTTATGAAAAATAAAATAAACATTATAACATAGGTAAAATTTGTAAACTGCTATAATCATCCCTTTAAAGAAAATTTGTGCTAAACATAAAAAAGGTTACTTATGATTTAAATTAATAAAGTATCAACTATTAAATATTTTTTTTATGAAATATTGAATTAATTTATTAAAAACTAATAACCAACTGAATAATATCTAAATATACCTTTTTATTATTAAGTGATCCAAAATGGATCCTAAAAACCCTCTAAGCCTTCAATACTTAAGAACTATCGCCAAGGATAAACCTTCAAGAATGGCGGAAAACACTATTGGACGAGAAAAACATGCAGAAATGGTGAAAACAAAGCCTATCGGAGGCTAAAACAACAATGCACAGGAGCCGTCGGATCTGGCCGATCAACCGTCCAGATCTAATCGAAATATCGCAATCGGAGGCAGCAGGCAGAGTAAATCAGATGCGGTCTTATGGAAATTGGGATGGTGATCAAGCACGATTAAACAAGGACCTTTGATCAAGTGCGTAGATCAACGGTCCAGATCTACTCGCGCAATGTCACATCACTAATATAAAACAGGGAAGGACTTAACCCGTGGCCTGAAGGTTTGGTGATATGCGATTGCGATATATCACAATCGCAATATCACATCACAGTGATACAAAGGAGCGGGGTCGATACAAAAGTGTGACATGCGATAAAGCTAGACCCGACAGATTTTATGGATGCGAATATACAGATTTTGAGATCTGGAAAAAATGGTTTTTCTGTGTAGTTCTGCAATTTCGTTAAATAAATGAAATACAAAGGAAATGCACCTGAAGCGATAAAATGGACCCGAAAGGTTTATACATGCAGCTATATATATTTTGAGTTTTGTAATGAGTGGGATTTCAGGTAGGCCTCAGGTGGTAAGTGGTATTGGATGGGCTACGCCGAATCCCATACATTGGCCGAACACATGGCTTGGCACCGGACAGAGAAAACCGCCTTTTCGGGCAAGTAATCTGCATACGCATAAGCCGCCCGAAGATGAATATCAACCGTTGGATCAAATATCACCCAGATCAACGATGGACTTGCAATAGCGACCAAAGGCAGATCTGAAAGGATTATAGGGTGGATTCAGAGATTTTTGAAATCTGATAGAAAGAGTTTTCATGTGTTTTTAGTGTATTTCTCTATTTAAATAGAGAAACGACTATTTTGGGATTTCAAATGCACCGACGGTTCCTTCCATTTAAAAATAGGTGGCCACCATACCTGAAGACGTTACACCATGATTGGTTCACGCTCAGAGGGGATTTGAGCGGACAGAGGTTGGAAGCTAGAAAGACTGAAAGGGGAGATGAACAGCCAAGCGTTGATAGGCTTAAAATCCAGTCAGTGGCAGAGACAAGGCAGGCAATGCTGAGACAGAGAGAAAATAGAGATAGAGAGCAAGAGGGAGAGTCTGTGTACTCAGAAAGGCTTGAGGGATTCAAGACAAACCATGTTGTTTGTTCCTGTTGTGTTGATACTCGATTTGAGCTCACATTTGCAAAAACTCTACTCTTGAAGACATAATAGAGAGGTCACGATTGAAAGCTGGACCAGGAGATGTAGCCCAAGAGTTTTGGCTGAACTCCTTGATTATTTGTTGTGTTATGTGTGTGTGTTTGGTATGTTTCTCTAGTTGCTCATTTTCTATATTATTCGCAATCTTTTTGATCTGTTGCACTAATCCACATGAGTCTATAATACCTTAATATTAATCTAAGGTCTCATTTTCAGATCAACTAGTATCAAATCTTTAGGTTTGCTAAGGTTAGACAAACTTGTGTTGGATTTTTGGATGCTAACTATGTCAAATCTAAAACTAGGAGAAGGATAACTTGTTGAGGCTAATCCATAGATTGGAAGAGTCTATTCTCAAAGGAGAATGGCCGGAGAATATCCATTGGAATCAGAATCTTAATTCATGGACAGTTTTATGGCCACGCGAGCCATGGTGGAAGAGATGTATCAGGAATTTAAGAAGGGTCGAGGTGAAAGCACTTCAACACCCAAACAAGACAAAGGAGCAAAGGAACCTTCTCTAGATTCCCCTCTAGAGGGAAAAGGAAAAGGGGAAAATCCTCCTCCATCATATCCTCCACCATCACCTTCATCATCCTCATCTCTTAGCCTTGATAAGAAAAAGAAGAAAACTGCTTTGATTAAATTAGATGTGAAATCTGATTTGCCAATCTATGATGAGAATTAAATGAAAAAAAGCTAGATAACTGGATTAGATGGATTGATGTATATTGCAGGGTGCAAAACATTGATTTAGAAAGGAGAAAGATTCATCTAGCTAGCCTTCACCTTGGAGGAATTGCACTAGTGTGGTGGGAAGGCAAGACACAAGCTAATCTGAAAAGACATGGTAAAATTCTTTCTACCTGGAATGAATTTGTTTTTGCCATCAAAAAACAATTCTATCCTCTATCTTATATGCAGCAAACAATGATGATTTGGAAAAAATTTCGCCAATTAAAGGGCCAAATTGTACAAAGCTATACCCAGGAATTTAGAAAAAGAGCTTTAACTCTAGGCATATCTCTAGACTCACTTGAAACTTTGTTGAAGTATATAGGTGGTCTGCATAGCTATTTGAAGCACACCATTCTCATGTTTAATCCCACTAGCCTAGATGATGTATCACTTCAAGCTACACATCTAGAAGCTAGAAGCAAGAATGTGAACCCAAAGATTGGGTGATCATTAAAACCCTCTACAAGCAAGAAAAATGAAAAGAGGAAGCTGAAATGGAAGGAGATGAAGAAAAACGTTGTACATAAAGACAAACATTCATACACTCATTGCAAGAAGGATGGAGACAATGATGAACACTGCTGGTCTTTGCATATGGAGCTTAAACGTAAGAAGTTTGGTGGTAAGAAGAAGAAGACTACTGCTGCTATTCAGAAATACTTGGGGTCAGACTCAGGTGATGAAACAACAATCACAGCCACAAGTATAAAAGGTTATCCACTTTAGAGAATGTAGAGATCAAGAAGCAGGTATAGGAGCTGCTCGATAAAGGGTTCATAAGACCAAGCACATCACCATGTGGATCTCCAATCATACTGGTGAGAAAGAAAGATGGTTCATGGAGGATGTGCATTGATTATAGAGCACTGAATAAAATAACGATCAAGAATTGTTATCCTCTTCCTCGCATTGATGATCTATTAGATCAGTTGAAAGAAGTAGTTTACTTTTCCAAGTTAGACTTGCATAGTGGCTATCATCAGGTCAGAGTTGCAGGGCAAGATGCATGGAAGACTAATTTCAAGACAAAGCAAGGCCTGTATGAATGGCTGGTTATGCCGTTTAGCTTAACTAATGCTTCTGCCACTTTCATGAGAGTTATGAATGATGTACTCAGACCTTTTATTGATGATTTTGTAATTGTATATTTAGATGACATTCTTGTTTTCAGTAAAACATGGGAAGAACATTTGAAGCATGTAAAGCAGACTTTAGATGTTTTAAAAAGAGAAAATCTCTATGTGAAGTTGTCAAAATGTGAATTTGGCAAAACATCTTTAAATTCTTTGGGTCATATTGTAGGGGATAGTGAATTGAAGATAGATCCCTCTAAGGTTGAAGTCATTGTGAACTGACCTAAACCCAAGTCTACTACAGAAGTTAGGAGTTTCGTAGGAGCAGCACAATATTGGAGAAAGTTTATTGCTAACTTTTCCTTGATTGTAGCTCCCTTACATGCTTTAACAAGATTGAACAAGGTGTTTCAGTGGGGAGGAAAACAACAAAAAGCCTTCGACACCTTAAAAGAATAAATTAGTATAGCACTAATACTAGCACTACCAGATCTTCAACATCCATTTGAGATTGAAATAGATGCTAGTTACTATGCCATGGGAGCAGTGTTGATGCAACACGGTAAACCCATATGCTATCATTCTAAGACATTTAGTTTTGCAGTAGTTAATTATCCCACATATGATAAAGAATTGTATGCATTAGTGCAGAGTGTGAAAAAGTGGAAAAATTACCTAATGGGAAAAGAAACAATTATACTTACAAATCATCAACCACTTCAATATTTGCACTCACAAACTAAATTGCAGCAATCAATACATTATAGGTGGATGGGTTTCTGTTACACAATAATTTGTCACTGGCCCCATATCCCCTGATCTCGGATAAGGTCAGTCCCTAAATGACATCTTGTTTGTGTCATACCTCAAACAAATATGTCCACACCTTCCTAATAATTCAAGAAGATTAACAATGCTCTTTAATCCTAAAGATTGACCCTTTTTTACGCATGTATCAATATTGTCGCAAGACAACCTCATTTTGCCGGCAACGATTTCCTGGAATGAACTAGAACATTGTGACACTATCACAAGGGTACATCTATTCTCAACGATGGTCGTATTTCAGAGAGCATCGCAAGTCATCAGTATCCTTCTTGCGATGATAGCTCTGAATACACTGAGGATTTTTGACGTCATCTCTGAGTCCTAGTGTTTGACTCGCAATGACCCAGATATGGCGAATTAGTTCAAATAAAATGCTTCTGGGTGGTTCTGGAACTGGTTGTTGGGTCAAGGAAGTTTGCCTTTCCTCATTTGAGATGGTGGTTCCACCTCTTGAGAAACATCCCTTGACGATAAGCTCCCTCTCCCTCATTTATGGAGGCTCCTCCTCTTATAAAAGCATTCCCCATTGCTATGATCAGCTAGTTTTTGGTAGTGAGAAAATTAGCTAGTTCTTGGTGTTGGATTGAGAGTTTGTAGTGTGAATTGATGATATTCTAGTAATTGGTTGTGGATTTCCTTAGCCTAATACTAGTGCTTTTGGGTGAGAGAGAGAGTTATCAACCTTTTTGGGAGACCTTTTGAGAGTGAATTCTTGTGGAGACATATTGACTGGACTCTTCAAGGAAGCTTGTGTTGTCAAGGCATGGTTGTAAGCTTTACTTTTTCTCATATTAATACAATCAACGGTTGTTTCTCTTATGTTGTTTCAGGTGAGTCACTCATCAAGGAGAAGGGAACGATAACTAGAGCAGCGTAACAAAGACTGCATCGAACACCGACATAAGGCAGGCTCTTTCAACAATGACAGTTTAAGGAATTAGTTGTTGTATTTGTCATGCTATGACTAGATCCACTCTAGGGCTAGAGGGGTTGCCTCTATCCACAGAGGGAATTTTACCTACATCACAAGTTTATTATGTTGGGGGCATGCAAACCTTATTCAAGCATAGCTTTTAATTTCAAGCTTGTGTAAACAATGAAATTGAATCCAACCGTAGTTCTCCATGGTTCGAGCTTGTGTAAAAATGAACTCATGCACCGATGACCCCTTCTTAGTTTGGTGTGTCAAGTGATTTCTCACTTATTATTTCTTTTGTCTTTTATGTAGATGTGAAATATATTGACTGATGAATTTAGTAAATTATGTGTTAGAGAAACATTTGCATGAATTATAAATCATAGACAAACAAGCAGAGACATTAAAACATAAATATATGTATATCGCGTGTTGCGCACCGAGGTGCTTAAAAAATATACGTATATGTCCAAAAAATATATGTGTTCAAGTTAGAACATGAGACACATGTCTCTCAAAAGCACCAGAAATAAAACCTAGGAGTCTACTATGGATGTTGCTCTCTATAGCAGACCACCGCTCGGACCACTCATCTAAGTAGCGGGTGTACCTTGTTTGACACACCCGCGGTGTGTCATTGGTACACTCTTAGGATCTCCTCTAATCCTCTGTAATTAGGGATCCCCTTAGTCAAGCCCTCTATGTTCTGTGCTATCTCCTCCTCAACATCTCCACCTGGAGGTGGCAAGGCAATCTCTCTATTATCCCTCCAAGCAGTAGGAGAGAGACCCACTGGTCTCTCAGGTCCGACATCTACAAAAAATTGAACATAATGATCAGGGCATGTATATTTAAAATACAAAAACAATGAAAACAAATTACAAAAAAGAGTTTGATGGTCAAACCGACTATTTTACCTCTCTCATCCCACTACTCTCTAGGCGTAAGCAGCATGTCAGGGTCTCCCATGAAGTCCATCCCTACATATGGCCAATCCATGACCACCACCAGCTGACGATGTAGCCACTCCATAAATTCGGGACCCCATGACACTGGCTGGTTGTCCCCTCCTCACGGCATCACAAGAGCCCATCGAGTTATTTTAGTCTCTCGTGGTCCTAGCCACCCCACTCACATGTCCTGTAACTAAAGGATAGGTACCCACTCCAACATGAGGGGTATCGAGATCAAACCATACCCAAATTGATTCGTCTCAACTCTCTAGCATTTGTTCAACTGCCTCTTCATGTTCAGAGACATGATCTTTGCCTAGTAAAACATAATAAGATTGAGATAGTCTAAGGCCAACTGCAGTTGAGTTTTGGTTGCCTTGTGCTGGGCTTGGGAACCAGTCACCCTCGTGATGGTGAGTAACAACACTCACGGTGACAGATCATTCACCGTGGGAATCTGTAACTTACCACTAGTGGATGATTTTTGTGCCCCTGGGCACACTTGTGCGATCAGCATATCTAAGGAATCTCCGGTGATTTGCACACCACCCATGTGGGGTCTCTTCGCTCGTCATGATAACTCGGTCAAAAAATAGATATGTGGCGTCAAAGTCAATCTCTTGCCCACGAATGATGAATTTCCCCTCTGTGGGTTCCACGATCGAATTAAGTATTCTAGGAGATCTAGTTGTGCTCTGAACAGTGGTGTTAAGAAGAATTTTAGTAGTTTGCAGTTCTGAAGGAGATCCAAACACTGAGGATCGGCTGCCCCTCTCACGTCATCATCATCGTGAGTGTGTTCTTTTCAAGAGAACGCCATTTTTCACATGCACGCACAAGCATTCTCTTATTAAAAGTCATTCAACCATTTTCACTTGCCAAAGTGGTTTAAAAATGAAGTTTCATTGTTTTTCGTGCTCGTCACAGCTGTTTCTAAAATAGCTACGACGATCCGGTTTGATTAGTTCATAATTTCTTGGATCATCGCAGGAGCACATCACTTTCTTGCGACGATCCAAATTTTGGCCCATTTAGATTTCTCAGTCATCGCAACCTCGAGGGGGGAACCTATGATGACCGAGGCGGAATTTTTGAACCAAAAATTCCTTAAAACCCAGCCAAAAACATGAAATTACATTTCAAATTGACACAAAAAACAAGAGAAAGGGCAAAGTATTTACGTGGAGGAAGTTTGGGAAGCAATGAACCACCAAAGCTCCAGGAATCGACCACCCAATTTCGCAAGGTACGTGTAGATTGAAGTTTTTACCACGTTAAAACTAACACAAAGTGAATTATTTTTTTACCATATGCCTTTTTATAGCCCTTTTTCAAAATTTAGGGTTTCGACTATGGTTTTTAGGGTTTTGAAAATTAATCGTGTATTCTTGCGCAATAGGTCTTATGCTTGGATTTCTTTGTGCACTAACAAGTGTCTTGGATGCAGGTGATGATCGATACATGACTCGCAAATACCAAAAAAAATTGTTCTGAGTAAACTTTAAGCTCTTTTCTGACTCTTGAAATGTGAAAAGATTGTCAAGCCCTTGTCGTTTCGAGCTCATTCATGGTTGCGAAACGTCATGTACCCAGGAATTTTTTTACTTTTTTGGACTAGAGACACTATTTACGAAAAGTACTCCTTGACTGAAATGGTCAAGCGGTTCTCTCAAGTACCGTTTTCTACCTTTTTGAGCTTGAGAGACACAAACGTACGAAAAGGGCCCCTTTGGAGTTTTCTTTTCCATGTCTTTTTCAAACTCTCTAAACATGAAAAGGACTTTGAGTTTTACCTATGTCGGACTCGTTAAACCCTGATGACATTGGAATCATCGCCATGATGAGACTCGAGCTTCTCCTCCTTAGGGCTCGTTAAAACTTCACTAGGTTGGATTTTTCCAAGGGACAAACTTATATGGCAAGCATATGCTATCCCCTTCAAGCTTGTGTCTCAAAAATAATTGGGGTACTCACCAGCAATGGTGGGGGGAAATTTGGAAATAGTTTGTTGATTACCTACAGCAGCTTGTTGCTCTTGAACATCGACACCTTTGTTGCTTCTCGCCGGGTTTGTGACATCCTCACTTCTTCAATGGCCTTCCAGGGTTTGGGTTCTTCATTTTACCTCATTCCATTTGATCCCTGTTGTCTCCACATGACCTTCGATCCCTTGGTACCAAAATGCTGCCACATTCAGGAGTCATGTCGTCGATGTGTTCAAGAGCTTAATGCTTCTGCAGTTTGTACTCTTACCACCCCCTCTAACTTTTTGTTTCATCCATCTTCATCTTGTTCCTTGTCTCATGTCGTTGATGTGGGAAACATTATGGCCCTCCTGTGATGGATCGCTTCCTCTCGACATTAACTCATTATCCAGGGAGTTGATCTAAAGACTCCTTTCAGGTACCTTGGAGCTTGCATGCCTCAATGGAAAGTTCTTCGCGCTCGATGATAGACTTCCATTATTGGTATTCGATTGAGTGATTTCACAAGTGTTTGACTTCAGCTCATTCTTCACACTTTATGGATTATACTAGTAGTACCTTGAGGACCATTGACATCACTGGTGGTCTCTCTCACACTTGTTAACGGTTCACATCATTGGTCGGTAATCAAGTCATTTTCTAGTATGCTCGACTTCAACACATTTATTTGCAAATTAGAAATTGATGATGGACAGGTTGGATTCAAGACCGCAGACTGACATTACATAAGTTCGAGTTGTGTGGATTGGTTGGTGATTGTATACATGACTCTTTGATTGGATGGCTACAACCATACCTGAGTCCTTTTGGATGGTTGTGGCCATACCTATATTGTCATATGGTCTTATCGACTGGGTGGCAGCGTCCATACTACAGACCAATTCTATTTGTCTTTTGGATGGCTGTGCTCATACCTAGACTACATGTATTTCTTTCACTATCAGAGATATCAGTTGTACTTGTATCTACAGGTTCTCTGTGATGGTGGTCTAGTTCAGTTATGGTTTCGTAAAACATTTCACCCCTCCCACTCTCTCGGCCTTCATGATTTAGGGGGCATCTATTACACAGTAATTTGTCACTGGCCCCGTATCCCCTGATCTCGGATAAGGTCAATCCCTAAATGACATCTTCTCTATGTCATACCTCAAACAAATGTGTCCACACCTTCCTAACCATTCAAGAAGATTATCAATTCTCTTTAATCCTGAAGATTGACCCTTTTTAACCCATGTTTCAAGATTGTTGCAAGACAACCTCGTTCTGCATGCGACGATTTCCTGGAATGAACTAGAACGTTGTGACACCGTTGCAGGGGTACAACTGTTCTCAGCGATGGTCAGATTTCAGAGAGCATCGCAAGTCATCAGTATCCTTCTTGTGATGATAGCTCTGAACACATTGTGGCTTCACGACATCATCTCTCAGTCCTAGTGTTTCACTTGCGACGACCCAGATATGGCGAATTAGTTCAAATAGAATGCTTCTGGGTGGTTCTGGAACTGGTTGTTGGGTTAAGGAAGTTCACCTTTCCTCATTTGAGATGGTGGTTCCACCTTTTGAGAAACCTCCCTTGAAGATAAGCTCCCTCTCCCTCATTTATGGAGGCTCCTCCTCTTATAAAAGCATTCCCCATTGCTATGATCAGCTAGTTTTTGGTAGTGGAAAAATTAGCTAGTTCCTGGTGTTGGATTGATAGTTTGCAGTGTGAATTACTGATAGTCTAGAAATTGGTTGTGGATTGCCTTAGCCTTATACTAGTGCTTTTAGGTGTGAGAGAGAGAGAGTTATCAACGTTTTTGGGAGACCTTTTGAGAGTGAATGCTTGTGGAGACATACTAACTAGATCCTTCAAGGAAGATTGCGATGTCAAGGCATGGTTGTAAGCTTTACTTTTGCTCATATTCATACAATCAACAGTTGTTTCCTATATCTTGTATGAAATATATTTGATAGCTTATGGTTCCTTGACTCTATAAGTAAATAGTTCATTGTTGTGCTCTATTATGTGTTTCAATGTTCTCTTATGTTGTTTCAAGTGAATCACTCATCAAGGAGAAGGGAACGATAGTTGGAGCAGCATAACGAAGACTACATCGAACACCAACATAAGGTAGGCTCTTTCAATGATGACTATTTATGGAATTAGCTATTGTATTTGTATTGTTGTGACTAGACCCACTCTAGGGCTAGAGGGGTTGCCTCTGTCTGCGGAGGGAACTTTACCTACATCACAAGTGGGTTAAACTAGCAACTTGATACAAAAGCCAAATCGTCACAGGCACAAAGCTAGCAACTGAGCAACATCGTCACAAGAGTACACTTGTCTTCGGCGACGGTCCGATTTTAGGAATCATCACAACTGTATGACGGGATATCTGCGACGTACAACTTGATCAAAGAGGACAGACAGGACTCGTCATAGATGTTAAGAGCTAAATAACAACGATCTCAATTAAGAGGCAAAACAAAGCAAAAACACCTAAAAGACACCAGACTTATCTCTCAAACAGTGAGAGGGAATACCATATTTACGCAAGTAACCTAGAACAATGATGGCTCAGTCCCAAAACCAAGAGACACTATGTAATTCAATCAAAAACAAATCAAGAGCAAAACAAGGGACAACACACAAAGGACTCCCCAGTGGAGTCGCCAACTTGTGATGTAGGTAAAGTTCCCTTTGCGAACAGAGGCAACCCCTCTAGCCCTAGAGTGGGTCTAGTCATAGCAAGACAAATACAACAGCTAATTCCTTAAACAATCATCGTTGAAAGAGCCTACCCTATGTCGATGTTCAATACAGTCTTCGTTACATTGCTCCAGCTATCGTTCCCTTCTCCTTGATGAGTGATTCACCTGAAACAACATAAGAGAACAACGAAACACATAATAGAGCATAACAATTAACTATTTACTTACATCTTCAAGGAACCATAAGCTATCAAATATATTTCATACAAGATATAGAAAAAATCCGTTGATTATATTAATATGTGCAAAAGTAAAGCTTACAACCATGCCTTGACGTCGCAAGCTTCCTTGAAGGGTCCAGTCAATATGTCTCCACAAGAATTCACTCTCAAAAGGTCTCCCAAAAAGGATGATAACTCTCTCTCACACCCAAAAGCACTAGTATAAGGCTAAGGCAATCCACAACCAATTGCTAGACTATCAGCAATTCACACTATAAACTATCAATCCAACACCAAGAACTAGCTAATTTGCTCACTACCAAAAACTAGTTGATCATAGCAATGGGGAATGCTTTTATAAGAGGAGGAGCCTCCGTAAATGAGGGAGAGGGAGCCTATCTTCAAGGGAGGTTTCTCAAAAGGTAGAACCACTATCTCAAATGAGGAAAGGCAAACTTCCTTGACCTAACAACCAGTTCCAGAACCACCTAGAAGTATTCTGTTTGAACTAATTCGCCATATCTGGGTCGCCGCGAGTCAAACATTAGGACTCAGAGATGATGTCGCAAAGACACAGTGTATTCAGAGCTATCGTCGCAAGAAGGATACTGATGACTTGTGACGCTCTCTAAAATCTGACCATCGCTAAGAACAGATGTACCCCTGCAACGGTGTCGCGACGTTCTAGTTCATTCCAGGAAATCGTCGCAGGCAAAACAAGCTTGTCTTGCAATGATCTTGAAACATGGGTAAAAAAGGGTCAATCTTCAGGATTAAAGAGAATTGTTATTCTTCTTGAATGATTAGGAAGGTGTGGACACATTTGTTTGAGGTATGACACAAAGAAGATGTCCTTTAGGGTCTGACATTATCCGAGATTAGGGGATACGGTACCAGTGACAAATTACTGTGTAATAGTTTCCTATAACAATTTCATCTTGTCATCAGATATAAGAAGGGCATACACAATAAAGTTGCAGATATGCTATCAAGACTAATCATAAATGCATCTACTATACTTAAGCAGAACTCATTAATGCATGAAAGCTACATTGCAAAATATGCTCAAGATGTAGATTTTAAAGATGTATATGCAACTTTAAGTCATGGCAAATAAGTAGAAGAATTGGATTATTATGTTAAAGACCAACTCTTGTATCATTTTGGAAAGTTATGCATTCCACAAACTGAAAGAGTTAACATAATCCGAGAAGCACATACTTCTCTTATATCAAGTCATTTTGGTGTAAGTAAAATAGTTGCATAGCTACAAAGGTTTTGTTATTAGCCAAGAATGCATAAGATAATTTCTAGATATATTAAAGGTGTACCATGTGTGCTAAAAGCAAGCCCAGTAATAGAAAATTAGGCTTGTACACTCCACTTCCAGTTCCTTCTCATCCTTCGGAAAGTTTTTCCATGGACTTTGTTGGGGGATTTCCAAAATCTAGAAAAGGTCATGATTATTTGTATGTTATTGTGGATAGGTTCAGCAAGATGTGTATTTTGATACCTTGTAACAAGCAGGTTATAGCTGAGCAAACGGAAAAGTTGTTCTTTCAGCATGTATGGGTTCATTTTGAGTTACCCGTGACTTCTATTGTATCTGATCGAGATTCTCGATTTGTTGGGAAGTTTTGGTCAAGTCTATGGGAGTTGATGGACACTAGATTGAAGAAGAGCACAACATTTCATCCACAAACAAATGGTCAAACAAATGTGGTCAACAAGACAATGATCTAGTTGCTCAGAGGCTATTGCAGCAAGCATCCCAAGCTTTGGGATGAACATTTGTGTTGTATGAAACATGCTTACAACCATGCCAAGCACTATTCTACTCAAAGATCTCCTTTTGAGACTTGCTTTGCTTTTATACCAAAGTCTCCCTTGGATTTTGTCTTTGGTAAAGACATAGCAATTGATGGACACAGTGATGTGGGCAAACCAACCAAGTTCATTGAACAGATCCAAGAAATTCACTAGGCAGTACAAGAACAGTGGGAAAGAAGCCAAGCCAAGTACAAGGCAAGGCATGAAAAGCATCGAATTGAGCATACTTTCCAAGTTGGTGATCAAGTCTGGCTGTACATCAACAAAGACAGAATGCAAGGTGAAGGTAAGAAGCTGATACCAATAAGGTATGGGCCTTTAAAGATACTTGAGAAAATTGGTGAAAACGCTTTTCGCCTTGATTTGCCAGCTTATATGCATATCTATTCAGTCGTTAATGCAGAGAACTTGAGATTGTATGAACATTCATTGGTTGAAGACCCCGAAGAGAAAAGTCAATCACCTTCTACTGATGATCTGTTGCTTGAATATCTCAATGAGTTGCAGGAAGACACAGTTCTGGATAGGAAGGTAAGAACTATGCGCAAAGGGGATGTTGAGTACCTAAGAATCAGACTCAAAGGTTCAAAACCAAGCAATGCATGATGGATAGAGACTAGACAAGTGAGGAAGCTGTATTGTCACTTGATCGATGCTTGAAAACCAACTTTTGGTAGTCCAAAAGCTTTTTAGTGGGAAGGTGTGATCCAAAATGGATCCTAAAAACCCTCTAAGTCTTCAATACTTAAGAACTATCACCAAGTATAAACCTTCAAAAATGGTGGAAAACACATAAAAATGGTGAAAACAGAGCCTATCAGAGGCTAAAAAACAATGCTCAGGAGCCATCGGATCTAGCCGATCAACGGCCCAGATCTAATCGGCATATCGCAGTTATAGGTAGTAGGAGGAGTAAATCGAAAGTGGTCTTATGGAAATCGTGATGGCGATCAAGCGTGATTAAATGAGGATTGCTGATCAAGCGTGCAGATCAACGGTCCAAATCTACTCACGCAATGTCGCATCGCTAATATAACACAAGGACTTACCCCGCGGCCTGAAGGTTTGGCAATGTGCAATTGCGATATATCGCAATCACAATATCACATCACAGCAATACAAAGGAGCGGGTCCGATACAAAGTGCGACATGCGATAAAGCCATACCCGACGGGTTTTATGGATGCGAATATATAGATTTTGAGTTCTGGAAAAAAGAAGAAGGGTTTTTCTATGTAATTCCACATTTTCATTAAATAAACAAAATACAAAGGAAATGTGCCTAGAGCAATAAAATAGACCTGAAAGGTTTATACATGCAGCTATATATATTTTGAGTTCTGTAATGAGTGAGATTTCCGGCGGGCCTTAGGCAGTAAGTGGTACTGGACGAGTTTCGCCCAATCCCATACACTAGTCGACACGTGGCTTAGCACCGGAGAGAGATAACCGCCTTTTCTGGCGGGTAATCCCCATATGCATAAGCCGCCCGAAGATGAATATCAACCGTTGGATAAAATATCACCCAAATCAATGGTGGACTTGTGATAGCGACCAAAGACGGATCCGAAACGATTATAAGGCCGATTCGAAGATTTTTGAAGTCTGATAGAAAGAGTTTTCACGTGTTTTTAGTGTATTTCTCTGTGTAAACAGAGAAACGACTGTTTTTGGGATTTCAAATATGCCGATGGTCCCTTCTGTTTAAAAACAGGTGGCCACCATACCTGAAGACGTTACATCATGATTGGTTAATGCTCAGAGGGGATTTGAGCAGACAGAGACCGGAAGCCAAAAAGCCCGAAAGGGGAGACGAACAGCCAAGCGCCGATAGGCTTAAAAGCCAGTCAGTGGCAGAGACAAGGTAGGTAGTGCTGAGACAGAGAGAAAACAAAGACAGAAAGTGAGAGGGAGAGTCTGTGTACTCAGATTGGCTTGAGGGATTCAAGCAAAACCCTTTTGTTTTTTCCTGTTGTGTTGAGACTCAATTTGAGCTCACATTTGCAAAAACTCTACTCTTGAAGACATAATAGAGAGGTCACCACTGAAAGCTAGACCAGGAGATGTAGCCTAAGAGTTTTGGGTGAACTCCTTGATTATTTGCTGAGTTATGTGTGTGTGTTTGTTATGTTTCTCTAACTGCTCATTGTCTATATTATTCGCAATCTTTTCGATCCGTTGCACTAAGTAATATAGGCAAATCCTGCACATGAGTCTGTAATACCTTAATATTAATCTAAGATCTCATTTTCAGATCATTAAGTCCAAAATAAAATCGAAGCTTGCAGATCAAGCTGGTTAGAGGACCTGAAGAGATCATTTATATCTAAGTATTTTTTATGGTGTTTATGTGATATAGACTAGAATTTGATTCTCAAACAGAAGGTGATAACATTATGCACCATTGAGGGGGATACCCTGGATTTTTTGGGTTGCATTGCATTTGAATAATCTTGTTGAAATAAAACACAACTCGAGAAAAAGCTTGAAGTCTACCTAGACATTGGTTTGGTTAGAGATTTGAGATAATTGGTTTTTTTTGTTAGATATCTGAGATACATTTTATTCTTATTATATTTACCGCAAATAGTATATATTGTGCCAACATTTTTTTATTTACTATTAGTTTACTTCTGACTAAAAAAATTTAAAATTTATCCAAAAATTAATATTATCAAATAAATTTATTATTTTTAAATAATTTTAAATTCATTTATCTCAAAAATATTATTGACTAAAATATATAATAATTACACAATAATTACAAAACTCACACATTGATTTCATTGTACTTTTTCTATCTTATTTATTTAAAAAAAACCACAACAATCCTCAAACGTATGAAACTTCGCAAAATTAATTGTCTGGAACGCTCGAACGCACTAAACCTGACAAGTTTAATTGTCTGGAATGCACCATCGTGGAGCTTCAACGGCAAATCCTATTTCCAACTCTACTGCATTATAAATGCAGTCTGACATGCAAGGGAAATAGGGGTTGCCTTGCATTTATATTTCTCTTAAAATTGACTTTGGCATGTTAGCAACAAGGCAACCCCTATTTCCCTTGCATGTCAGACTGCATTTATAATGCAGTAGAGTTGGAAATAGGATTTGCCAGCTTCAACCGTCACCCGAGCCTACCTAGGCTTTAACATACGTTGCAGGGTAAAAACAGAGCACATGTAATATCAATCATTCAACTAATAATTTTTTCAGTAATAACTATTGCAGGCATGAAACCATAGCCGATTAGGGAGTGCATATTTGAATATTTTTATTGGGGAAATTTATTTAATGAAATTTCTAAACTTTTTATTAATTTGATATAGTTTTTATTCGTAATTTTTTATTTACTTTTTCTTAAGTTATTTTTTATTAATTAATAATTATTTTAATAGGTGATTAATTAATTTTTTTATTATTAATCACATTTAGAAAAGATGATTAAATAGTTTTTAATAATAAATTTATGTTAACTAATGTAAAAACCATACTCGTCATATTTTTTATATAGTTTTAATTAAAATTATCAAAACTAAAATAACTATGTCATAATATAAAAACTAATTAACTAAAAAGTGATATTTCATAAGGATTTCTAGTTCTTAAGTTTCTTTTGGTATCTAACTCTTTTTTATCTACACTTATTAACCATGTCAGAATTTTCAGATACAAATAATTAAATGTTTAATTCAATCATAATTAAACTAGTGACTATTATATACTATCTATCTATATAAAATATTATAAATTTATATATATATATATAGAATCCCAAAAAAATATTTTTTACAATTTTAATTTTTTATTATTGTTATCATCATTTTAATTATGATTATTGTCTTGTAAATAAAAAAATTGGAAATTTTAAAGATAGATGTAAATTGTATTTGACATTTGAGCATTGACCAAATAGAAAGAAATTCAAACTTATAGAGTAGTATGTCTGTTGTTTTTCAGTCTAATTTAATTATATTTAAACTAAAAAAACATAACTATTCTGTAGCCTTTATTCAAATATAAAAATTAATTTGTATTTTTCAAAATTCAATAATTAAACTAAAAAATACATAACGCTAACCATAAAGCTTTTATTCTAATTTTATTTAAACTTAACTTCTTCATCGTGTAAATTATTAATAACATATTTTATTTAGTATATCATTTGCAACTTCTTTGAAATCGTGTTTTTAATATTAGATTAATGTTAGCGTGAGCATTACGTGAGAACCCTTCAAATTAATAAAATCATGTGGTAACGTTTGGTTATGTGGTGGTGGGTGAGGGGTTATGCTACTAATGATGAATGGACCTTTCAAATAATGTCACATTCAAACATAATAACCAGTAAATGGAAGCAACTGCAACGATGGGGATTAAAGGTAAGTACACATACAAAAGCTGTTGTGGTCGATTCCATCATTCTCTTCTTATTTCCAGAAATCCTTTCTATTTTCTCTCTTTCTATATTTACTCAAATATAACCAGCAACATGAATTTCCTATTCCATGGAAAAAAAAAAGAGTTATGTGCATCATTATCATGTCACAAGTATGAACCTATGTATCTACATGATTGTGTCCCGAAAAGGTTTGTCACGGAAAATTGTGGTGAGAGATATATGGCACTTCCATAATTAATTTTGCAATTTGAATGGCTTTATGTCGGGCAACCAGAAATAAATATATAAATATGTTTACTGTTTAATCCCTCTGCTATCCAATCAAAGGCGTAGAGTGCCCATCACTCAAACATTTGCATGGGGAGATAGTGTTGGCTCGAAATATCTATGGGCCATTTTATGTGAACAACCTTGTCCGTAGCCTTTTCTGTTAATTATTGCTTCACCACACGTAACGTTCAATGAGATAACAATAATAGGGAATGAGATAACAATATAGGGATGTATTGTATCGTGTCAAAGTAACGTCCAATGAGATAACACTATAGGGAATGAGATAACAATATAGGGATGTATTGTATCGTGTCAAAGTAGTGTGCACAATATATTATATAACATTAGCAAATTCAATTCAAAAGTGAATGTCAAGAGATTTTTCTATTTTTAATTCAATTAGAGATTGGAACGGTGTGAAATTGCATCTACGTGTCATTTATGAGGTATTTGCTCTTTGTGATCGTAAACAATTTGCATGAAAGTGAAATTACGTGGTCATTTTTAACTTCCCAAACTTCTAATGTGATTACTTCTATTAAGGTTAGTAGAAGAGATGGAGGTGAAGCCCTGAGTTTTTAGGTTAGTGGAAGAGATGGAAGTGAGGCCCTGAATTTTTTTTGGTATTGTGTGAACATTGCAATTAAATTTAGAGGAGAGGTACAAGGAAGTATATAAGAGGTTTGTAATTTGGTAGAGTATATAAGAGGTTTATAATTTGGTTGGTTTAGGATGTTTTTTTTTTGGTTTTTTATTCCTGTAAGGGATTATATAAGAGGTTTACAACTTGGTTGGGAAAGTTTGTTTTTGCTTTTTTGGTTGGGTATAAGGAACATTGGTAAAGAAACAAATGTTGGTGTTGGGAGCGGGATCCCTCAAGGGCAGTTTTGGGGCTAAAAGCTTATGTTTGAGTCAAATTTTGCAATAAAAATGTAAAGACTCCGCATTTTGTGGTCGCATGGCACAAAGTTATTATGTGTCATAAAGGGTAGTCCACCCTTAGTTTTGTAAATTAAAGTCAGTTGTAAGAAATCTACCCATGGTCCGCGAACCATGGGATTGTATAAAAAGAGCTAAGGTCTAGGTAGTTTTAAGGAGGTACCAGGTAAGAGAGTTGTAGCTCTGAAGTAAGAAGTCTAAGTGTTGGGTTGTAGCGTAGGTAGAGGTTCTGCAGCTAAGTGCGCAGAGGCCTAGGGTAGAAGTCCACAGCTGAGTGCGGACCCCCACAGTGGTGTGCGTAGGGTGGATAGAGTTGTAAACAATTGGAAGATATTAATAAAGAAAGATATTCTACAATTCATGTGTCTTTGTTCTGTTATTGCATCTTGATATGTTATGTATGAATTTCCTTTATTATACTTATGTGATGCATGAATGAATGCAATTACATTGAATAATTGAACGTAATTATGATTATCTATTTACGTTGTGATAACTATAATTATTGGATAAGATAAGCAAGTCACTTAGAGTAATTTGGGACTCTGCATGGCACGCTGCCATAACAACACGAAAGTACTTGAGCAGTAGGTTAGGGTTGTGTGAAGGTTGAACATACCCTTTCGCTGAAGTATTAAAGGATAAAATAAAGGGCTCGTCTTACAAGCCCTAGAGCAAAGTGACCTGCATGAAGGCATGAATAGAGGGAATCAAACGACATCACAACCATCTCAGGGTGCGGAAACTTGGTTCTAGCATCCCCTCATACTACTTCGGATGAGACTTCGGTCCGCGCTCTGCGGGCTGATGCTAAAAGGGACAATAGTGTAGGGATTTGTTTGGCTAATTAACGTTGAACCTGGGTCAGGCCCCCTCAAGTCAACAAATGGTTCTGTTGCCGGGAACAAAATTTTCATAAGGGATGTATGATGTCGTATCACTAGAATCCAATTAAAAAGAAGATCGGAGACTGGTTGGATAGGAAGATCCACGAATTCACGACACAAGAGAATAGAAACCTGCGACTAAAAAAGGAACAGTGGTTGGACAAATACCTATATATAGAGATCCATGAGATCTTTTTCTTCTTCTTCCCTATTGAGCTATACGAGTGGATCACAAAGCTAGCAGATAGCTAAGGAAGGTGGAAACTTGACAGTTCTATTGTGTGGAGCCCGAAGCTAGTGCGAAGGTTGGAAGCATCGGAGGATAAGATCGCCCGCGCTGTCGATCATTGGCTTGATTGCATCATAGGAGGATTTGTGACTGAATTCGCGGTCGACACCTCAGTCAGCTATAGCAAGGCAGAGCGGTGCTTTTTCAAAGGACTCCGAAGTAAGTACAAAAAATCTTTGAATACCTGGATTAAAATGCTATTGTGCGAAAAACAAGTTATGCAGCTACCTTGATGTTTGGAACTACGTGAAGCGGAAAAACTTACAGGAACGAAGGAAAAAAGGGTCCGAAGTATAGCCCATTGATTTAACCTCCGCGAGGTGATGAAGAAGAGATAACGAAGGTTTCTACGCGAAGTGTTATTCAGTTAATAAGACAAGGATTTCTACGAATACCACCTCTACGCACACCACCTCCAACTTTGCCATCAACACCTCCAACTTCACTTGTACCACCTCCACCTCCACCATAGTTCAGTGTGAAAAATATAGTGAAGCTGCCTTTGTTCAAAGGCTTGGGAAATGAGGACCTGGACCAATTCTGGTTCGTTGTGAGGGTTGTATGAGAAGCTCAAGGTGTTACATATGATCATATAAAGAAGGCGACACTCGTTAGTGCTCTGCAAAATCACGCACTAATCTGGTATATTAAGTACTCTAATGATAACTCGAATGCTGGAGTGGAAGACATCCAGACAACATTGAATAAAGAATTCAATAGGCCTAAATTTGAGGTGTAGTCGATTGTGGGATTCAAAGAAATCGCGATGCAATGAGGCGAGGCACCTTGGGAACTAGATCAAAGGTCGAAATGTACAATCCACGAAGCCAACATGAACCTAACGGATGGACAACATCACGAGTGGTTTGTTGCTTCGCTCCTGCCACACTTAAGGGTTGCACTATCACAGTAGAAAAAAACCACTTAGGGGAAGGCTTTGGAGATTTCCATGAGACTACATGAGACTCTGATGCAAGATCCAAACCTGGGGGTTCAACAGATCCATGCGTAGCTTAAGAATCTGTGCCTTGAGATGCAAAGTCTAAAGCAGAACAGGATGGTTCGACAAGAGGTGCGCGAAGAGGTATGGTGCTTGAAATGCAAGACTCAGGGGCATCATAAGGACCATTTCCTAGTCTTTGTGAACTATATTACAGGAGGGGGACCGATGCCTTTAAGGCCAAAAGCTCAAGTAGGAACTAGCGCAGGGCCTACATTATGGTGCGCTATCTGTCAAGTAGCCAGAAAACATGCCATGGATAACTGTCACTTGCTACAAAATTTTGTACAGAAACTGCAACAGTTATTTGACAACTTTTGTAGGCCGGTAGGGTATGATGAGCATACTTGCAGGAGCTATGAATTGATGATGGATAGAACTCCCTCCTATAGGGTTCATACCAAAATGTGGCCCGCTGACCAAAGTGCAGGGATGGTGCATGCAGGATTTCAGGGGCGCAGACGAGGCCGAGGCCAAGGATGACCTGGTAGAGGTTAAGGACAATTGATTTGCTACAATTGCGGAGGACTAGGAAATTATGCCTGTGACTGCACTAACCCAACATGTCTGTCGTGCAAGTATTACACGATGTTTGATCATGAAACGAAAGACTGTCCTACACTCATAGCTAGGATACGTGATAAAGGGGTGCTACCACCTTCACCGACTTAGAACCTGCAAATGATAAGGTCTGAACCGTGCGAAAATGATCCAAATGTAAATATAGTGCTGAGGAGTGGAATCGCGATAGGAAATCACAAGGGAAAACAACTAGAACATAGTACATGGGTTCGCAAAGCTCCGACGAAAGAGGAGGAGTTTGATTTGGAGTGCGCACATGAAACCTTCATGGAAGCTAAAAATAGCTTTGTTGAGGCCTCCACCTCAGGAAGCAAGGAGAAGCCTGAGCAAGAGATGGACCCCTCTATGCTCACATCTTTCCTGGAGACCTATATGAAGTTACTGCGTCATAGTAAGGCTATGAAACAGTTACAAGAGCTCATCAATAGATGCGTTGGAACCACATCGGGTGAGCCTCACGTAGTACGAAAGATTGGAAAACATAAAAAAAGGACAGGATGGGAGATCAGACTAACTGTGCAGATAGGAGAGTATGAGACGGATTATGTTATTTTGGTCCTAGGGTCAGACACGAATGTCCTACCGAAGCAGACTTGGGAACGAATGGAGAGACCCATGCTACAATGGTCTCTGATTTAGCTAAGGATGGCCAATCAGCAGAAGATCATCCCCATGGGGTGGCTGCAGGGGGTGTCTATGGATATTGAGGGAGGGAGCACATTGGTTAATTATGAGGTGATAGAGATAGTGGATGACAACAATACCTATTCTACGCTCCTATGAGTTGACTAGGCTACTAATATGAATGAGGTAATCAATCTGAAGAAGCGGAAGATGATCTTCGAGAAGATATCGCTACGCGTAATAGTACCTCTAGATCCTACTGAGGGATCACGCTATACGAAACCAGTCTGTAATTATGAGAGTGATGACAATTTGGACTGTATCTATAAGATAATGGAGCCAGATCAAGATTGGTCGAATCCCAACATGGATGGACAGATTACATGGGATCGTGAGCAGGGAAAATTTTAAGAACCCCCCCAAATTTATATGTATAATAAATGGGTGAATCTCCATGGTATATAGGAAAAATGGAAGGCGATTTTATCAATAATATAATATGTATATATAATTTTTTGGCGAATCTCTCACCAAGCATGGCGAATATTTTACTCAATTACAAAATCTTGTAAGATCTTGGTGAGTCTTTCACTAAATAATAAAACTTTGTAAAGTCCTAGTGAATCTTAGCATTGTGAACTTTTAGAGAATTTTTTGAAAAAGTATAAAACCATATATGACAAGAGCCACATGGTGGCAATATCACTGTTTTTTTTTTCACATTTCCACGACATGGAACTTGTTTATAAAATTATAAAAAAGCCAACCAAGTCCCTTATAATATGCAGGTTAGCTTATAATAGAGTCTGATACCTCTACTATGCTTGTCTTCATTCAAGTTTCATAGCTGCTATACTTAACACTGTGAATCACAACTCTCTCAGAACTCAACTCTATAGTGTAATTAAAACCTTTGGAAATTGAATATAACAACTCTATAAAAAGGATTAGCGAAATAGAAGCTTTTGTGAATGAGCCCACTAACTATCACTGCTAAACAATCAATCTAGACTATAAAGTCTTCCATCTTGATCACAATCGTGCTCATGATCAAGGGAATGTGACCACCTGGCCTGACATAATGGCCATCATAGCTTCCAATAATCAACAACCACCTTGC
>APFE030790431.1:0-33053 GCA_000404065.3 Pinus taeda
CTCTACTAGCCCTTTGAATTCCTTCAAAATAAATTTTCAAACCAATCTTAAGCAAAAATTTAAAAAAAATATACACACTTTTTTTTTCTTTGTAGGAGCTCGATATTTCCTCTAATGTATCTCTGTACTTTCAGAACATCCAGTTCTGAAATTGCGACCTGTGGTAGCCCTCTGTGTCCTCTTTCCAATGCCACCAGTCTGACCCCAATTGGATCCTCCAATGAAGAGTTATGCCAAATCTCCCACAGTGACCTGATTATAGACCTTTTTAGAAGAGCGAACTTGTATGAAGTGCCACGTGTCACTATTTGGACCTCTGGCTCTAAAAAATATCTAGAAGAAACTACAGTCCGTCCTCTTTCTATACCTTTTTTTTGAAATTTCAATCCGATGCTCAGAGAGAAAGTTATGACGATTTTCCCCAGGTCAGCTGTTTGGAATGTAATTCAGGAGTCTGCAAAAAGACCAACTTCCTCAGATCATATCTCTGAAAATATAGCGCAAAAATCTCTGAAATTTGGACCCAAGCTGCAGCATGATGTCTTCTCAAATGGGTTTTGTTTCCGACTTCTGAAACGTCGCAGAACAAAAGTTATAGCAAAAATTCCACGATGGCCTGTTTGGAGCAGCGAAACCCTAGAACTTGGCTCTGATACCAAATGTTATGAAACCAGCTCAAGAAAAGATAGAAAAGATAGATCAACGCCTTAGAATTCAGCCTCTTCGAGGGGGGAAACCTCCTTTACATTACATAAATGAACAATTCTTCGATGATACAAATGATAAAACCTCCTTTCTATATATAGGAGTCTAAGGAGTCACAATATAACTCAACTGACCTAACAATAATAATATAAAGCTACAAAAATAACAATAGAGGAATTCTATGGGGCACAGTAATAACAATATGGGGACAATAGGGGCACAACAATATTAATAACGGATACAACTACAATAGTAATGGGGTAATCACTAGTATTATAGGGACCTAACACCTTTTTACTTGTCCATGCTTCCTCTGGAACACCACCATCCAAAGAACTTGAAGGCCCTCTGTTAATTAGATAAACAACAGTATCTATAGCATCTGCCAAAAATTGTAAAGGAAATTTTGCATGCAATCTCATGCACCTTGCACGCTCCATGATTTTTCTATTCATCCTTTCTGACACACTATTTTCTTGTGGTGTTCTTGGAACTGTCTTCTCTCTACGAATTCCATGCTCTGAACAATAACTATGAAACTCTTTGCTGCAATATTCACCTCCATTCTCTGATCTGAGACACTTCAATTTCTTTCCTATCTCAATCTCAACCAAAGCTTTCCATTTCTTGAAAGTATCAAATACATCAGATTTATTCTTAATAGAATAAATCCAAGTTTTTCTAGTTGCATCATCAATAAAATTAACATAATAACGAGAGCCACCAAGAGATGATATTTGAGTAGGTCCCCATACATATGTATGCATAAGCTCTAATTTTTCACTCTTCTTTTCTTTCCCAACTCTAAGAAATCTGACTCTCTTCTGTTTTCCATAAATGCAATTCTCACAGAAGTCGAAATCAACATTCTTCAAACCCGGCAACAAATTCCTTGAGTGAAGAATCTTCATCCCCTTTTCACTCATGTGTCCGAGCCTATGATGCCATAATGTTGCATCTTCTCCTTTGGAAATTAAAGCATTAACAAAGTTTGAAATACCATTGCATAAATACAATGTACCAACCTTTTCGTTTTTTACTATTACCAGGGCTCCTTTGGTGACCTTCCAAGCTTTATTTGTGAAAGTTGTCACACAACCTTCACCGCCTAACTGCCTTGTTGAAATTAGATTTTTCTTCAGATCTGGAACATGCCTTACCTCCTTTAGTAGCCGTTGGTTTCCATTCTGTTGTTTTACAAGAACCTTACCCATTCCAACAATTTTACAAGGTTTATCATCACCCAAACAGACTTGTCGAAAATCTCCTTGAACATAGTCATGAAAATATTTCTTATCAGGTGTGGCATGGAATGAGGCCCCTGAATCTACCACCTAGGAATCAGTAATATTTTTGAAAGAAAGAATCAAAGCATCTTGTAACACCTCACCTATCACATTTGCTTGATGATTGTTTTCTTGTTGTGCATCTCCTTCTTTTCCCTTTCGAGATCTACAATCTTTCTTTAGGTGTCCTTTTTTTCTACATTTCCAACACACTATCCCTGATCTAGACTTGGATCTTCCTTTCCTTGATTTATTGCGATATCCTAAGCTCTTTCCTCTTTCCATTCTTCTTCCCCTAAAGTCTACCCTCAAAGCATTACCCGATGTCTCACTGGAGCTTTTCTATCGCATTTCCTCGCTAAGGATAGCACTAACGACATCATCAAACTTTAAAGTACTAGATTCAGAAATGAAGTTATTGATGTCCATTACTAAACCATTCCAATTTTTTGGCAATGAGCACAAGAATAATAGAGCTCTAACTTCATCATCAAAATTTACCCCTACAGAACTTAACTGACTTGTAATTGTATTAAAATCATTTAAATGGTCTGCAATAGATCCACCTTTCGACATCTTCATATTAAATGACCGTTTCATAAGAAATACCTTGTTTGAGGCTGAGGGTTTTTCATATAGTTTCACCAACACTTGAATCAAACCCTCTATCATTGTTTCCTTCAAAATGTTGAAGGTGACTAACACTGTGAGGCACAACCATACTAATCCGAGTGCCTTTCTATCGAGAATGTTCCATTCTGCATCTATCATAGTCGTTGGATTCTTTGCTTTTCTGCTCAATGGTAGGTAGAAATCTTTCTGATATAGGTAATCTTCCATATACATCTTCCATAGTGGGAAGTTTTGGCTGTTAAATTTCTCAACCCTAAACTTACCATCTTCTGCCATTGCTCCCACTCGAATGAGGAACCCTTCTTTCCTGTGAGTTTATCAGAGAAATAGACCTTCGGCTCAGATACCAGTTGTTAGAAAATTATATATTACAGAGCAATGGAACACATAAAATATTGAAGAAATATAAACACAGAAAACACATAAAATAAGAGAGACACGAATATACGTGTTTCACCCAGTTTGGACTACATCCACCCCTAACAGCCAATCCTTCCTTTCTATTATCTAGAAAAATGAAGAGACACAATCTACAGCAGATCCACAGTAATATCCTTTGTTTTCTCTCACAGTCTCACCTCTTTGTTTCTCACTCGAAGAATACACATCTATTACACAACCACAATACAATGTCCTCATACAAAGGGAGAGGTTGCCTTCTAGGGAAAAGACCCTAAACTAAACATAAATTCTACCTCCAAATCATTCGCCTAATGAACAGCCCAAATTGACTAGAAATTACTATACTTTTACAAGGAAATTTTACATCTCTTTTTAGCTTCAGGGGTGCTGCCCCGGAACCCCCATCAGGGGCCACTGGCCCCTAGACCCCCTAGCCGAGGGGGATGGGACCCCGAACCCCCATGAGGAGGACAAGTCCCCCCCGCACGCCCCCCCACCCCACGCGCGTGGAGGGGTGTACAATCTTCCTAGGGTATACATCCAATTGAAGCAAAGACCTCTAAATAATCATGCTCCACACCCAACAGGTACCACCGACCCTGGAAAGTGCTATGATACCATTTGTTATTCTCTTGACCTGCGAGAAATTCCAAAATGCAAAATATGCAAAGAAATACAACCTAGAACATAGAATAAAATGAGAAAAGAAGCAAGTATTTTATTATTCAGGGACAAAAGCCATGTTCACTTGCCTCTTCGAGGGGGCAACCTCCAATAGAGTAGAGCTTGATTACAAAATAAGACTCGATGATCTTTCCCTTATATCTACAACCATTTATAGCTAAATGACCTTCAACAACCTATCAATTAGTGGTCCTTTGCATAACATGGGTTAACCACTTTATTTATTAATTATGGCCCATTGCAACTAACTGTGGTCCCTTTCTTAAATGTGGGTCAACCAATTAACATTATTAATACGGGCTTTATTTACTCTTTAACTAAATATAACTATGAATTGAACCTATTACATAAATAAAGGGGTTAGGGTTGGACCCTAACAGGATCATTTGAAACAAGCTGTTGTGGCTTATTTTATGCATAAATTCGACCTACTTCCTGAAAAAATATGAGGCAATTGCATTGGGTTTTTTCACTTTTAATCTTTGCAAAGTTTTTTGCTAGGTTTATTTTATTTTTTGGTCATCGTGATTCATTGATTCTATGGGGATTTGTCCCTTTGTATTAGGATTATTCTGAGTCAAAATTAACGCAATCCATGTAGACATATTATGTGGTATTTTTTCCTCAACTTTCAGAGCTTTGCATTGATCCAATCCTCCACAAAACTCATGAAACTGACATCTAATATTATATAGTGCTTTGCAGGCTTAACAAGCGAAGAAAATTTCGTTTGGAAGGTTGAGATTATGAGCATAAATTTTCATCCCTTGATTGAGTATTTTGTTGGAGGTTATGTGCTCACTACAAGCCTACTCAATCCTCCCTTGAAAAATAGCTCTGAGGTTTTGTAAATCATTTTTGTGGTAGAAATTTGAGATCTAACTGGAAAATTTTCATAAGCTCATTTTGGAGTTATCTAAACAATGGAATCTCCTTGAATCATTTTCCTCTTGATGATAATTTGAATCAATTCAATTTTTTTTCTTAATTATCTAAAGGAATATTGGTGTGATGAGGTAAAGTTCAGGGCATGCAATGGGATGTGTTTTGGTCATGCAATTCATAGTATCCATGGCATAATGTGCAATGGGAATTATGTGTGAATCTAGTAATCTCTAAATCAAGGTGATGAATAAAGATTTATAACCATGCATAAGGGAAATGGGTTAAGATATGTACTAGTGTAATGTTATGGTATGGAATAATAATAGTCTAGTCTACGTATGAATTTGCAACATAATCAACTTTTTGTAAAGTTTTCATATGAGTACCACCTCAAGACATCTTGTCTACACTATTTTTTCTTTAAGTGACTAATAAATTGAAGTACTGAATATCTACATTTTTGTGGATCTATGCTAGTACCATACACAAGAACAGTGATAAAGTCTTTTGCAAAACCTTCTAGTGAAATTGTTGTGTGTAGAGCTATATGGAATAAATCGTTGATAATGAACCCTAGTATTCCCATGAAAAATCAAGATTTTATGAGATTCTTGATGTAATTAAAAGTTCTCATCAATGAATCTATTAGACATCTTTCGAAACATCTCTAAGGAATCATTTTATAATATAAATACAAGCTATGTTGATATGTTTTGAAGGCTACTATATATCAAGGAAAATGTATTTGGCTAATTTATGTAGCAAGAAAAGAAGGAATTGACATCAGGGATTTGAGATCAGAAGAAAGAATTGTTAAGTTAAATTGGTAAATAAATATCATTGTTGCTTTAATTTATAGTATTATATTGATGTATTATCAATGATATATATTTAAGTTTGATTGTTGAGATGTATTGAGAAAGTGAAGTTTTCATTGCTAATGTTAGAGTATGTTGCTAAAAGTGTCATTGTTTGAGCATGGATTCATTAGGGTTGATATGAGGATAGATATTGGTGTTGTTTCTAGTTGTTGAATAACTTCAAAGTTGTAACATAATTCTAGTATTTTGAGCACATAGTTTTGTACTATCCTTGATCAACATTGCTACTAGGATATTTTCCTGAAGTAAAGATGCCAAAACATGATTACATCAACACTTGAAACATTTTCATTGATACTGAGTAGAAGCTTTTTTGATTTGACAGATTTTATACCTAGTGTTATCATCTTTGAGAAGAAATCTCATGATTAGACAAACTGATGTAACATTAGTAGAACCATTTTGGTAGGGCAGTTCGCAAAGTTCTTATCCCTTGAGAAAAGGTGGAACAACAATATTGATAGCATTTGTATTGGTTAGTGTTGTAAGTTTATGAATGTCATGGTTTTTAGTGCTTCATTTGATGTTTTGATGATCTTGGATTAGATGCACAAAAGAAAATGTGATTAAGGATAGATTATATTGCAATTTGTTTCTTTATATTAATTTTGAGCACAATTGGATCCATACTAAAAGTATATGAAATGTGGTCCACTTGTTGATCAGGGTGGTTGGGTGGTGTAAGGTAGGAGAGTGGAGTCTCCTTCAAGTTGGAACCTTGGAACACTTCAAGGCAGCAGGGTGGTGCTAGGCCAAGTTGGAGCCTACACAGGGTGTTGGAGTGTACTTCTAGTCATAGTTGGTAAACCAAGGAGTTGGATATTTCTTCAAGTTGGAGCTTGTAAACCATGGCATTGGATCATCTTTCCAATTGGAGCTAGTAAATAGGGTGTTGGAGCATCCTTTCAGTTGGAGCTGATAAATTTTGAAGGTGGAGCTTCCGCTTGATGTAACCATTAAATATCTCTATTACGAAGTGTCTGGTGGTTTTTCTCCCTGAGGTTTCCACCTAAAATGTCTTGTGTATTTTTTTGATTTTGTGCATTGTTGAATGATGTTTTTTAGTGACATGACATTGATTTATGTTTGATATTATGTTAATGATGGTTAATGCTCCATGAAGTTAAAAATTAGCTAATTAAAAATAAATATTCATTCACCCCCCTCTCAATATTTCCAATAATTTGTACCAAAGTAGGTTCCTTCAGTTATAGCCTAACCATTACCCAGTATATCTCAGGTGAATCAAGATGGTAAGATCAAGGAAGCAAGCCACAAAACATTCAAAAGAATTAACTAAAGTCTCGAGCATTGCATATAATTAAGTAAATCAAGTTGGTCCACCAACTCCTAAATTTGATGAAGCCAAATATGAAATATGGGAATAAAAAAAGGAGGTCCATTTGAATACTTATAGATGTGATGTATGGCACTATGGTCTTTCTAGAAACACATCTATGAATGAATATAGAAGGTACAATAAAAAAATCCATGAATGTCATTCTCATTGCTCTGCCATACCTCGTAAAAGGTAAAGTTGATCAATGCTCATCAGTTAAATTTCATTGGAAGAAGTTGCATGATCTATACTCAAAGAAGCATGCAATTCAAGATGAAAATGATGATGACGATTACAATTCCGAGGAAGCAAGTGAAGAAGAAGAAGTAGCAATAGACTTTGAAGGAGAGTCAATTAGTGTTTTATTTGATATTAACAAAACAATAAAGAAAAAATAGATACTCAACGAAGAAGTTTCCCTTATAATACTTCAATTGCAGGAAGCTAAAAAGAGAGAAAAATTTGAAAAGCCAGCTAGAGGAATCAATAGTAGAGGTTGGTCAAAAGAAAAATGAAATTGATGCATCTATAGCATAAATAAATAGGCTTAGAAAGGAAAGTGAAAGGAAAAATGGAAAAATGCAATATTTTAACAAGGCGGTAGAAAAGGTGACACTCTTCTAAAATTACAAGTAGAGGAGGCAAAAGAAAGAACAAAAATTTTGAAGAGAAGGTTTTAGGAAGATATTACTTAAAATAGAAAAGAACTTGATGTTGCCATAAATGAAATATACAACCTCGGGAAATGGAAGTGTTAATTTGGAATCTCAGTGACAAATTTCAATCATGGGACTAAATTCCTCTTTCCAATAGGACCAATTTTGACCTTTGAAGCACTTGATCTCGACATGGAAAAGTGTATTTTTGAAGTGAAGCCCACAATTACACAAATGGTCAATGTCGACCTAAGGACAAATTTCCCCTCCAAAGTTGCATATAAATACAAGTGAACTCAAGCTCATTTTGACAACACATCAACACATTTTTCTTCTCTCTCTTGGTTTGTTTGGTTTGTACAGGTCTGAGGTAGCCAAATTTTCTTCACACGTGAAAGGTATTCTTGGGCATATTTGACTTTCTATGTTGACTTTTTGTAGCTAGACAAATTGACCATAATTTGACCAAGTTTGACTTCATGTTTTAACTTTCTTTGAGTGGTAAAAAAACTATTTTCATAAGCTGAGTTGACTTGATCTAAAACCAAAAAAATCCAGGCAGTTTGACAAAGGGTTGTCCTGATAATTTAATGCAGAAAATTGCAGACTTTGACTATAGATTTTATCTCTCTTTTGACTAAATTTGACTAAACTTTTGTTGACTATTTTGGGCTGACTTTGACTAGCACATCAAGCTGAATTTAGTGTTGATTTGATTGAGTTATTTGGAATAGTTAACTATTGACTTTGTTGACTAGTTAGGGTATACTTTGACTTCTATTGGCTTGGACAAAATTGCAGATTTGTGACAGTTGACCAGAGTTGAATATTTCTTCGTTGACAATGGATTTTGGAATAGTTGAATTGTTGGAAAATTCAAGGTTTTGATTTTGACTCATGTTGATGGATAGTTCTCAGTGTACTCTCAGCTAAATATTTCATGAAAATCTAATAGAATAAGAATGTTAATGGCTTTTCCCCCTTGGGGATTTTTCCCCTAGTCTTTAACCAAATCAGTGTTTCTATTTGATGTGTCGATTGTCTCCATTGTCATTAGATTTAATATTCTATATTAAATTACTATTTATGATTATAATTATTTTTTATTGTTGAAAAAATATTGCTAATTAAAGAATTGAATTGGATTAAAGTATTGATATAACATAGAGCAATGTAAAAATTAACAGGTGGGAGGATAAATTGTTGGATGAAAAAAGGAAGAACAATGTCATCGATTGATTGAAGATGAAGGAAAAAGAATCGTATGAAGCCCCATGCTATGAAGGCATAATCTCCAAGCCCCCACAAATAAATATTGACAAGAATCCTAACACCAGGTCCTTTAAAGGTCAAATCAAGGTCAAAAGAAGATTAAAGATAATGTTGCGCCAAGAAGAAGTACTGAAGTAATCAAGGATGAGGATCAACAAAGTTTTGTACTTCCTCCAAGAAATAATGTTTACAAAAAACTATTAAGGCAATACATCTCATCTAGGTACCTTAGTATGTTTAATGGTTATTGTTTTTCATGTTCTGACTTTGACATATGGCTAGGGATTGTAGAATGTATGACATGGATGATTATCAAGGGCATCATCAAAACCCTACAAGAAAATTTGCAGTATCATAAGACAGATTTCAAAATGACTTTGTCATAAAAAAGTATATATCATTTTCTCCATCATTTAGGTTCAATATTGAATGTTACGAATGCCATAACTATGCACATATAGCTCATGATTGTAGATACAAGAAAATGGATAACTCTAACATCATGTACAAGAAGATTTGGAGAAGAAAACACAAGAAAGAAGATAAAGTAAATGAGAAATTTTTAGAATTTATGTTTTAGATTTTGTAAAGTCAAAGGGTCATGATGAATCCACAATGGAAGATTCCAAGAATGATTTGGTTGTAGAGTCAGTTCACACATTGTTCTAAACAATGCATTTTGAAGACTCAATAACCTCTGAATGTTGAACAGGGGGAGTTTGTCATTAGAGAATTTTTGAGGTCTAATATGGGCCTCAAAACAAAAATGTACAACCAAAATAAAATTTATAAGAAATAATAGGATTCGAGATGATTATGTTAACCATGGGGAACGATTTACCATTATTGGAGTAAAAAATTTAAAAGATTAAAAAATAGAAAAATAGAAAAACTACTTTTTCAACTTTCCTCCTACAATTTTACTCAAATTTTGAGCAAGAGAACCCATTGGATTTGGAATTTAATTTCCCATCCAAGGAGTACCCATCTTGCATTTTTCAATGGACCCTACTACACGAATATTGAGAAATACATGAAAAACGTGATTACAATCATGTTTTTTAATGTATTTCTCAATTTTTGTGTAGCAAGGTCCATCGAAAGTATGAAACATGGGTACTCCATGGATGAGAAATTAAATTCCACATACAACAATCGCTATGGATCAAAATTTGAGTAAAATTGTAAGTAGATAAGTTGAAATTATGAGTTGAAAAAGTAGTTTTTTTTTCTTTTTTCCCTCTAAAATTTGATGATGTAATCTAATCTTATTTTATTATTTCAACAATTATTTAATAATATCCCTTAAGAGGCCCATTTTAGACCTCAAAATTACTTTAATATAGTAATAGTGGTTGTAATTTTGAAGATTTATCCTTTGATAGTTTGACAAATTGTAGATATGAAGAAGTTGTCCACATTGTAGGCAGATTAGTCAATTTTGCTAAGTAGCAAGCTTGGAGAGAAAAGTCATGAAAAAAATTGTAGAAGGTATATGATGTGGAAATTCATGAAAGACATAAAATTTCAAGGGCATTAAGGCAATCTATTGTAGGAATGCAAAGGAAGATATTTCATCAGGGGGAGTAACACTTTGTCATTGATGTCAAAGGGGGACAAAAATAAGGAGAAGAAGATCATAGGCATTAAGTGAGGGGGAGTTGTGGTCATAGGGGGAGTATGTGTGTTTCCATCAATGTCGAAGGGGGAGATTGTTGAATGGTTTTTTCCATTGGTGCAAACATCGATGATGAAAACTTTTAATATATGTCATGGATTACATTGGTTGGGGGCTCCAAATGACAAGAATCCCTAGATGCCTCGTACTTGTTGAAGAATTTGAGGATGAAGATTTACAATTTTTATCCCATAATCATCCTAATTTGATTTGTCTTGTCTTACCAATTCCAATGACATATAACATGCTTTGTGGTTCATCTCAGTTTGGGAAATATGTTCATTTGAAGATTGAAGCCTCCATCTTGTGATCATTTTCCCCAAAACGGGATGATTTTGTAGCTCAACATTGGCTAGATATTTTCTCCAATCATAAGGCTTGGAAGGATTTTTATTAAAGGATTTAAAATTTTAATTACATCTTTTTTAGGAAAATTTTGGTAGCAAAGAAATTTATTTCTTCAAGGGTTATTTTGGCCATGTTATTTGTTGGGCTTTTTTGCTCCAAAAATCAATCTTAAAATTCAGTTACCCCCTCATGGTCAAGTCGGCTCCAAGTCAGTTAATGGTTATTCATCCCTTCCAATGCCACTTTCATCAAGTATATATAGAGTATATGATTTCTCCTAAATGGTATGAATTAATGCTGATCTAAATGAGCTACATCTCTAATGGCATGTGGCCCTTTGGTAGTATTGCATATCTTGTGAAGAAGGTCAAATTTTTTGAGGAACTATATGGTGTTTTCTTTTTTTTTTAAGGGTTTCAATAGGACTCTGACATCATTTGACCTACACCTAGAGTGATCTAAATTATTTTATGAATACTTTCCCCTGAGGATCACTTTGTAAATTTTAGCCTGATGGTAGGGCATGTTTGGGCTAGAGTGTGGATCATCTAAAGCAAGTTGTTGTGTCTTATTTTATACAAAAATTCGGCCTACCTCCTAAACAAATCTAAAGCAGTTTTGTTGGTTCTTTTCTCTATTCATCTTTGCAAAGGGATTATTCAAGTTTATTTTCTTTTTCATTCATGGTGATTCATTGATTCTATGCGAATTTAGCACTCTGTATTAGGGACATTTTGAGTCAAATTTGATGTAAACCATGCAGACCTATTGAAACAAGGTTTTGTTCACTCCATTTCCTAAGGTTTCCCTTGATTTTGTCCTCCACAAAAAAGATTAAATTGATTTCTAATCTTATATAGTGCTTTGTTTCCTTGAAAAGAAAAGAAAATCTGGGATGGAAGGTCAAGATTATGAGCATATGTTTTTTTCTCCTAATTGATTCTTTTGTTGGAGGTTTTGTTCTCATGAAAAGCCTACTCAGCCCTCCCTTGAAAAATAGCTTTGATGTTTTGTTGATTAGTTATGTGGTATAAATATGAGATATAACTAGAAAATTTTCGTAAGCACATCCTAGATTTATCTAAAGGATGGCATCTCCTTGAATCATTTTCCTCTTGATGATGATACGAATTAGTTAAAACTTTGTGGTTGATTATTTAAAGGAATATTGGTATAATGAGGTAAAGTTGAGGGCATGAGGTGGGATGTGTTCTCGTTGTGCAATTCATAGTATCCATGACATAATGTGCAATGGGAATTATGTGTGAATCAAGTGACCTTTATATCAGGGCGATGAATAAAGATATATAATAGTGCACAAGGGTGATGAATCAATCTATGTACAAGTTTAATGCTATGGTCTGTAATGATAATAGTATGCTTCATGTATGCATTTGAATCACAATCATCTTCCTATAAAGTTTTCATATAAGTACCATCTTGTCTACAAAGTTTTTTCTTTAAGTGACTAATGAATTGAAGTACTAAATATATACTTGGTTGTGGATCTATGCTAATATCATACACAAGAATAATGATAAATTCTTGTGTAAAACCTGCTAGTGAAAGTGTGTAGATCTCTTTGGAAGATATCATTGATAATGAACCCTAGTATGCCCATAACAATCCAAGAGTTCACAGGATTCTTGATGTAATTAAAAGGTCTCATCAATGAATCTATCAAACATCTTTCAAAACATCTCTTATGATTTATTGTATAAAAGAGATACAAGTTTTGTTGATCTGTTCTAAAGGCTATTGTATATCAAGGATGATGTATTTGGCCAATTCCTATAGCAATAAAAGAAGGAATTAACATCGGGGATTTGAGATCAGAAGAAAGAATCATTGGGTTAAATTTTTCAGTGAATATCATTGTTTCTTTGATTTTTAGAATATTGATGCATTGTCACAAGGATATATATTGAACATTGCATTAGAGAAATTTTGAGGTAAAAAATGGGCCTCGAAACAAAATTGTATAACCAAAATCAATTTTATAATATCCAAGAGGATTCATTGTATTGGTGTCAACCATGGGGGTTGATTCACCACTTTTGGAGTAAAAAGGTAAAAAAAGATAAAAAAAGAAATACAAAAAATAAACAAACCAATTTTTGAACTCATATTTTCAACTTATCTCCCCATAATTTTACTCAAATTTCAAGACGGGGCACTCTTTGGATGTGGAATTTAATTCCTCATCCAAACAGTACCCATGTTGCATACTTTCAATGGACCTTGCTACATGAAAAATGAGAAATACATGGAAAAGTGTGATTGCAATCATGTTGTTTCATGTATTTCTCATTTTTCATGTAGCACGGTCCATCGAAAGTATAAAATATGGGTACATTTTGGATGAGGAATTAAATTCCACATCCAACGAGTACTTCCGATCAAAATTTGAGTAAAAATGTGGGGAGATAAGTTGAAATTGTAGTTTTTCTTTTTTCCCTCCAAAATTGGATGAGGTAATCTAATCTTATTTTATTATTTCCACTATTATTTTATAGTATTCCCTAGGAGGCCCATTTTAGACCTCAAAATTTCTCTAATGATTGTTGAGATGTGTTGAGAAAGCGAAGTTATTTTTGCTAATTTCAGAGCATGCTGGTAAAAGTGTCATTATTTGAGCATGGTTTCATTAGAAATTGATATGAGAACAGAAATTGGTGTTGCCACTATTACTGGAATAAGTACCCTAGAGCTTTGGGTTAGAACCCCAATAGAGCAAGAGTAATATACAGCAAGAAACACACATATAGCTCAGGCAACATGCTTAAATAAAAAAAATATGTGAGGATGAACATACCCATATGTCCTTCGTTTGGGTAGTTCCAGCAGGGTTCCGACCCTCTGCAACTCTTGATGATCTTCGAATCTACAAATCAACCAATCCGAACATACATAGTAGCATATAGATAAATAATTTTAATGAAATCAACTTTATATCATATAAGTAAGATGATTAGTTATACATCCAAATGACATTCATACATGAGTTACAACAACATCTGATGCATAAACAAGGTCAATCTCAGGAACAAGACAACGCTTCTTTTTATTGTAGAAAACTATAATAAACATGGAGAGAATTCACCTGAGTCTTCTTCTTTCGACTCCAAGTAGAATCGTCCTCCAGGTCCGTCCAGTCCTAGCCTTCAATAGCCTCCTTCTATAACCAATACCATGATATCTCAAGCAAGTGGGAGAATATCAACACTCAACGAAACAATGGTTTCCTAAAACTTGGGGAAGTGCTTGAAGCACATGGATACCTCAGACTCAGTCAAGGGATAATCTCAGTATAATAACTCTATCACTTCTCCTCCTCAAGGAATTCCCATAAAATTCTATTATACTTCTCCCAAATAGTTTTTTAGTTGGGAAATAGTTGGGCCATGGGCACTACGAGGTAATCAATAGGTAAAACCCATGAACTCCACCCATAGTTAAGGAAATTTAATTTTTTTAAGTTTTTTAACACATATACGTGGGTTGGGTATTGACTAACCCGCATGTACACACTTTTATCATTGGGCAAAGTAGCATACAAGGAGTAAAACATTGTTTTTAAAATATTTGGACCAAGTCTGGAAGGAGGGGTTTCCCTAGGTCATAAACCAAGAATCACAAATACCAAGGGTGATATTTGGAGCTACAACAGATGCCCCATAATATATGAAGTTAGAAGGGGTACATGATGGCTGAAATGCATTAAGTATATGGAAAGGAAACCTATCGAAACTGAGTAGGACTTTGCCAGATTTCAGCCTGCCAAGCCATCAAAAGAAGATCAAAAAGAAATAGTTGTCTGAGGCGAGCATACCCATGCTCAGAGAAAGTAAATCATGTTCGCATATCAAGTACAAGCAGATCCATGATGTATAGAATTATAAACAACTAGAAATACATAATGGATCATCTGATCGTGATCAAACAAGTACATGTCTGAATATCACATATAAAAAGATGATCAATGAAGCTAAAAGATGAAGTTGATCACTGATGTCAAAAACTAATCGCAATAGTACCAAATGAACATGATGGAATAAGATGATACTACATTGCAACTTGGATGCCAGCATATAAAATGTCGTTGTGAAGGACTGCAACTTATAATGTGGATGTTGTCAACTAGCAGCAATAGAAGCAACTAACAAGTGAACCAAAGAATGCTAATGCAACCCGAGGTCTTCACCGACCGTTGTGGTACATTTCTACACAACAGGAATAAATTATCTGAAGTCGACCATGTGAGAAATCATTTGATCACTGGTCATTGATGTATATCGTTAACAAATGTGAGACTACTCACCAATAATGATAACGAGAGTCAAGGTACCCAATAAAATCTAACAAGTGCGAATGAATGAGCTGAAGTTGAACACCTAGAAGAATATATCAATCAGGGGAAAATGATGTTTTCCCACTATCGATAGTGAAGGTATCTACCACTGATGACTGCAAACCCAAAGGTACTGCCAAATGGACTCTAGATATTTGTCCCAGAGCAATGATCCGTAGTCGATAGGAAAAGATCCATTAGAAGGAAGGAATTAAGGAATCCTTCATCAATCTAGTGCGAGTGTAACCCGCAGGCCAATAATGTGGAAGGAATCGGATGAAAAATATGTAGTAACCCAACCGAAGCATGTTTCTGGTGTACACAAGATGTAGCTAGCGCATGATAGAAATCCTCTGAACCAACCAATAATGAAAGCTGACATAGAGGCGAGGAATCCACCAATAGGGTCAAATGGAAACCAAGGCACTGCATAAATCCCAATGTGTGATAATGAAAGCTGATGTCGAACATAAGGGAAACCACTCAGTCAAATACCCATGATACTAATCAATGTTGAACACAAGGTGACCTATCAATAATGAAAATAAGGTCAGGGTGCAGCTCTAGGCCTACCCTTAGGGAAATATGTCATCGCCAATAAGGGCAAGACCCGCTAGTAAGAAGTCAATGGAGACCTTCTCAAACTGGCATGAGCAAGGACCAATATAACTAATGTGATGACAAACATGACACTGACAACCAGGGATGGCTGACTGAAAAATAGGTCAAGAGACATCATAGAGAGGCAGCATATGATAAATCTGTATAAGTTCGTCATGCAGGAGGCAAGAGTGAACTCTCCATATGATTGGAAGAGATAACCAATCAGAGGAGAACTAACTCAATAATAAGGTAAGGCATACCTAAGTCAAACTAAATCCCACCAAAAATGGAGAAGAGACTTTCTTTTGAGTGCTTTGTTCAAGAGCAACACAATTCACTCTAGCTACCAACAATATATGGAAATGTTGTCCTGTTCCCACTCTTTTTGGAATATATAATTTTTTTTCTTTTTCTTTAAGCTGGAAAAAGAATAAAACAATGCTATAGTATAGTGGAAAGAATGATTTTCAATGAAACATATGATCTAGTTCCTAGGATGGGAACAATCCTATGCTCAATGTAGGTAGTTACGTTGACCTCCAAACAACAGCCTTTGTCGCTAAAGGGTTCGAAGTTCCAACATATAGAAATACGTCTAGATGATTAGGAGGGAGAGGAGAATTTGAAACCGCAACTAACTCTGAAAGCTCTTCTACTTCAATACTATCTTCTAACTGGAAGAGTACTCGAGAAAGAATATGTGTGTTCCTCTCTAACTCTATGGTAGTACCAGGTCTATCTTGTGAACTAATGCCCCCAAATGGAGGATCAATCTCTGATGCACCTGCTTCCAAACCACTGGCAAAATCACTCCTACGCCTTCTGGGAGAAGGATCTAGACTCGTAGGTGAATTCCCACGAAGTCTCCAAGACCGTTGAGATGGTTAGTCAGCCACTTTGAATTAGTTTTATAATATCTACTTAAATACTTAATAAAATTAAAAGCTAGGCTGACTAAGAGCATAGAACACACATTAAAAATGTCCCTAAAGAGATCAACAATCAAAAAATGTTCAAGTATTTCTGCTCCAGGTGATTAGGAATGGACACCAAAATACAAGAAAGTTAATAATAAGGGCCTTCCGAAAATAAACTGGGGTAATTACACCCCGCGTCTACTAGCGAAGGTATCAGAGGTAGTTACGCTGACCTCCAGACAATATCCTTTGTCGGTGCAAACCCCCGAGCTTCGCAAGGGTGCCCTCTAGAAGTACTGTTGAACATAATGCAAAGTCAACCTCAGGTGCCAAGGAATTCCCCTCTGCAGCCACCTGTGTGGATCCCTAGGATAGGAAGCTAAAGACACCAACTCATATCAGAAGCCGGGTGGAACAATCATGAGATAATATGTGACAAGTAAGAGAGGGGTTATCTCTCATCCTTATCTTCACGAACCCTCGTGCTTAACTCCCAGTCATGGAGCTTTCCCGGTATCCCTAACGTTATTGGATTTCACTCTTTAATTAGACTTCTATGTTTTACAATTTAGAGTGGCCTTGGAGAATTTACTCTTCTCTCGCCTAATCCAAGGCCCTAAATAAACCTAAAACTTGTTGGTGTATTCTAATGACAATACAAAAAGTTCTAGTTTATTTTATTAAGTGCTTGATTTTAAGTGGTTGTTCTTTTAAGTTAAAGGGACAATATGGAAATGAAACTGATGGTGTTTGTATGACACAAAAGAAATTAATGAAACTAACTTATATGATTTGCAATTGTTTGTTCTTCGATGAAAATCAATTTTTACCCGAGTTCTAAGAAACTTCTATAAAGAAAAAAACTTTTTTCTTTTCCTTTCTTATAGCAGACTTCACACTCACAAAAACTAAAAAGACTATTGATGCTTTAATAATGCAAAACTACCCTAATGCAAGGTGCACATGATAATGCAAGATTCTAGACTACTCTAAAAAGAAATGAAAGCAATTGTTTATAACTTTTAATAAGCCAACTTAAGTGTTTGAAAAGAATGCAAGTTTCAAATACAAATTTTCCTCCAAATAAGAAAGGAAAATCTCGAAAAATCACAATTCACTTTCAAAAAACCAAAGAAACCAAAATCAAACTCTGCAAAAGAAAGCAAAAACAATATTTTTTAAGAACTTTTCTTTTTAAAGAAACAATGAAAACAACTTTTCAAAAACACTCAAAATTCCACCAAAGACTCAAAGACCAAAAGCAAAGCACAAGGAAACTTTGTAAGTTACCAATTCAACATGAATGAAAACTTGAACAAAAAGGGCTACACTTGCACTAAATTATCCAAAAGCAGCAAAAGAGCTTTGAGAAACTAACCAAGAAGTCAAGAAAGAAACACTTTCAAATTCATCAAAAAGAAACTTTCGAAAAGCAAGAAAAAGTGTAAGGCCACCCTTTCGTCAAAAAGAAACTTTCAAAAAGCAAGAATGTTGTAAGGCCAAATTTTGAAAAGATTCAAAGTTGTAACAAAATGTTATTATTCTGAGCACATAGTTTTGTACTATCCTTCTTCAACATTGTTGCTAGGGTTTTTTCCTAAATTAAAAATGCCACGACTTGATTACATCAACACTTAAAAGTTTTCCATTGATATTGTGAAAAAGTTGATTTGATTTGAGATATTTTATACATAGGGTTTTCATCTTTGAGCAAAAGTCTCATCATCATGCAAATTGATGTAACATGAGTAGATCCATTGTGGCAAGCACTCGACATTGTTCTCATCCCTTGAGAAAAGGGAAAAAAACAATATTGTTAGCATTTGATTCAATAGGGTGGGAATTTCATGAATGTCAATGTTTTTAATGGTTGGATGGATGTTTTGATGAAGATAGGGTTAGATGCACAAAAGCAAAATTGATCAAGAATAGATTATATTGTAGCTTGTTTCTTTGTATTAATTTTGAGCACGGGTGGATCCAGTCTGAAAATATATGAAACATAGTCTACTTGTTTATCAGGGTTGTTGGATGGTGCAAGGAAGGAGAGTGGAGTCTCCTTCAAGTTGGATCCTGAGAACACTTCAGGGTGGTCAGGTGGTGCCAGGGCAGGTTGGATCCTTCGCGGGGCATTGTAACATCCTTCCATTCATAGTTGGTAAATTAGGGAGTTGGAGCTTCTTGTAGGTTGGAGCATGTAAACGAGGGCATTGGAGCATCCTTCCAATTGGAATTAGTAAAAAAGGTATTGGAGAACCCTTTTAGTTGGAGTTGATAAATTTGGAAGTTGGAGTTGATAAATTTAGAAGTTGGAGCGTTATAGATCTCACCTACAAATATATGAAATGATACCAATATACCCAATAACTATAAATAATCACCAAAAATAACATGATCTGAATATAGAAATGCTTCACTTTATTAATCAAATCCTTAAGGTAGGGAAACACTATACATTTGCTCCTTAAGGAAGGAGAAAACTCCACAAGCCATATGCTTGTCCATACAATATTCCTTGACATCTCTCAATGGGGAGTCTCTAGCCTCTATATAGGCCTCATACATATAATACCATGGGTCATTACCATGGTTCCCTCAATACCATCTATCTAATACAATACGCTTATTACATTATTGCTAACTACTTGTGGTCCCTTACATGACACAGGTTAACCACTTTATTTATTACTATGGCCCATTCCATATTACATTAATCCCTTGGGTACCTCCCTCTGTACCCCATACTATCCCCCCTAGATATACTACATTCCACCCCCCTTAAACATGTTTCATTCCTTAAACATAAGAAGAACACAAATAATAATATCTACTCAAAAGAGTAGTCCACTGGTATCATGCACGTGCATCTAGCCATCCAAGAGAAAGGTGAACCCTCGATCTAGTTGGTGCCTCGCTCACTTGAGATGGAATTTGACCCTAGCGAATCTTTTTTGTTGTTGTGTTGTAGGTCAATCGTCGCCCCTCTCTATTTGTGATGCGGGGGTTGTTGTCCTTGTTGTTGATTCGTCGCCATCGTGTTGGTTGTTTTCTTACGGGGTGATGTGGGTGGTGATATGTTGAAGTTTTAACCAACAGTGTATCTTTCTTTAATTCACCACCTAATGGATCCTGATTGGTATTTGGTACATGTTGTGGTGTATATTGTTGTTTCTTATCTTCCACTATTACTTCAACCACTGAGTCCTCATCTGATGTATTACTACATGTAACATTTTCTACTTCAGCCTCCTTGGACACTCCCTGTTTTTCTGGTACCTGGTTTGATGTTTGTGTTTGATTTTCAACCATCAAAGGCTCATCATATGATATGTCAGTGTCATTAGAGCTTTGTGCTTCTACCTCCATAATCTCTGCTTGGATCTTAATGGAAATATCCTCAACGTAAGTTTCTTCTTTTTATACCAGATCTTCATGAATTTTTTCTGCACATTAATATTGACAGTACCCATAGATTTCATCCAAGGATATCCCAAAACAACATCCATGTTATCCATATCTCAAGTATAAAAATCACAATGCAACACATACTTATCCATAAAAAGCTTCAAATCTTTATAAACTTGAACATATTCATTATCAACTTGTGTGTTTTCAATGTGTTTTGTTGGAACTTGCAATTTTTTTGCCAAATTAACATTGATAAAATTAGGTTTGCAGCTAGGATTTATAGACACAATGATCTTCTCCTTCTGAATCAATCCATGAACCTGTAATAAAGAGATACCAGCAAAAAATAACCCTTTAGGTTTCTTGGTTTCCTTCTTTCTTGTAAAATTAAAAGCTTTGCTAGGTTTTGTGGTTTCCTCCTTTCTAGTATGAGACCATTTGTCCAAAAGTAGTTCTTCAATTACATCAGCACAACATAACTTCATAAACTCATTGTCAAGTGATTTCCACCATATAGCAGCCTCATCTTTCAAATAATACCCTATGGTGTCCTTCCAATAGAATATTTTGTCACACTTCTAATTTTGTATAAATTTTTCAATAGTCGACCCATCATTTTTTCCAGTAAAAAACTTACTGTTATAAGCCATGAAGGGGGTTTTGAAAATAAATTGCTTACTTGGTGAAATTTGAAATGGCCACAATTCAGTCAATATTGCTCAGAATCCCTATTATGACCTATTTTCTAAAATGGAACAACCATTTTGCTTCTTCCCATGTGATAGAAATCTCAATTGAAGCACTGGAATTTTAGATTCGCACTGCAACTGTCCCACCATCCGAATTTTTTTTGAAAAAAAGAGCTGATTTTAAATTAGCAAGATCTCCCTCATCCAAACTCCCATTCGACTGATTTGTTTTTTTGAAATTGGCTATTTTTTTGTAAAGAACTAATATCTGCAATTATATTCTACAAATGTTGCCCCAAAATGTATAGGTATGATCTACAAACTCGTCACCGTGAAAACTGTCTAAAATTACACAACTGATTTTTAAATTAGCAATATCTCCCTCATCTGGACTCCGATTCAGCTAATTTGTTTTTCAAATTGGGTATTTTTTCACAAGGAACCTAGATCTGAAATTAGATTCTACCAATTTTTCACTAGAATATATAGATCCGATCTGCAAACTCACCGCCCCAAAACGTTCCTACAAAAAATAAAAATAAAATTTCCACTTTGCCCAAGGAAGTGCTTTGATACCCCTTGTTATAGATCTGACCTAAAAATATATGAAATGATACCAATATACCCAATAACTATAAATAATCACCAAAAATAACATGATCTGAATATAGAAATGCTTCACTTTATTAATCAAACCCTTAAAGTAGGGCAACACCATAAATTCACTCCTTAAGGAAGGAGAACACTCCACAAGCCATATGCTTGTCCATATAATATTCCTTGACATCTCTCAATATGGAGTATCTAGCCTCTATATAGGCCTCATACATATAATACCATGGGTCATTACCATGGTTCTCTCAATACCATCTATCTAATACAATGGACTTATTATATTATTGCTAACTACTTGTGGTCGCTTACATGATACAGGTTAACCACTTTATTTATTACTATGGCCCATCCCATTATTACATTATTCCCTTGGGTACCTCCCTCTGTACCCCATACTATCCCCCCTAGGTATAATACATGGAGCTTCCCATTGATGTAACCATTAAATGCCTATATTAAGAAGCATTTAGTGGGTTTTCTCCCATAAAGGTTTCCACTTAAAATCCCTTGTGTATTTTCTTGATGTTGTGCACTGTTGAATTGTTTTTTTTTACTACTGGGATGTTGATTTATGTTTGATCTGATGCTAATGATGGTTAATTATTTGTGATTTTAAAAATCAACCAATTAAAAGGAAATATTGATTCACCCCCTTGTCAGTTTTTCCAACACCTTAAACCACAACTCAGCGTAAGATCTATAACGTCTACTAGAAAATAGTTTGTGGCCATGTTTAAACCACCACCTTCACCATTTCATTAGTTTATGGTAAGATTTAAACCACCATTTAAGATCACTTCCATTTCATAGAAGATATCAACTTCTAGCTATATTAGGAGTTTTTTTGGGAACTACTTCGAGCTATGTTCAAGATTTGGTAGCTAACGTTAAACTAACTTTTAATAGAAGACTTTATCTTTTGTGACCCATTTGGTTTATTTCCATACTTAAAACACCATATTTAGAGAGAACAATTAGCCATTAGCTACCATCCACTTCCATATTTCAGCGCTCTACTTGGACTCACATAAACCCCTTCCAATGAAGGGGGGAATATTGGAAACATAATCCTTATTTATTATGGTAAATTATATTATCCACTTGAGTAAGAATGTGAAAATCCATAAGTGAACTTGAATATCCATTAGGATTCCAAGAGACCTCTTAGAAGATGAAACTAAGGGTCATAAACTATTGTATTTGTGTGTGTGTATCTTATTAATGAAATGCATCACATGCTTATCAAAATCTTCTCTCCATTTTTGTGTGTCCAACATAATACATAGAGCCATTATATATAGAACTACCAAACCTAATGGTTGTACCTTCCTTATTCCTTCCATGTAGGAAACATGATGAAGTATTTGAATTATCTTGTTTGAATTTTATCCATGACCTCACTACACATTGCTTTATTTGGTTCCATAGACATCAAATACAAAAGAAAAGATAGTCAAAATCGTAAGATATGGAACCACGCATTTCAATTTATCCAATTGTGGAGTTAGCCACAAATGTGAACGTGTAAGCTAATTCTTTCTATTATGTCAAGGAGAAAGAAGAGCTAAAAAAGATTGTATGATAGAATGAAAGGAGAAACAATGTCAATGTCATGAGTTACATGTATGAATTTGCAGAAATAACACTGGTGGTTGTGGACTATATTGAATAAAACATAGGTGTGAATAGAGTGAAGGTCAATGTTGTTTTTATCGAGCTTAGTGGCATGTGTATATCTTGTTACAATATTTATTTGCACACATAAACTTGTAAGGTGTTTTATGTTTCAATTCTTATCATGTCAGAAATAATGTTAATAATAATATTAATGGTATGGTGAATCATTGTGTAAATTTAATGGTTATATTAATGTTTTTTCCCTACACAAGACTGAAGAGTTATATAAGCCATTGTCCTGGCATAGTTTGATGAGTCATTATGTAATTCTAGTCACCCAATCCATGTAGCCATCATTGTAAAAAATCACTTATTTTTATAAATCATTCATCTTTCTCTTAATAATGTCTATTTCTCTTTTATGAAATTCAATTCTCTCTCATTGTTGAGATTTTGCACTCTTCCTATATGTTTGATAATAACTTTGCACATGCAAAACACTATTTTCACCCAATAGACTAAGAGTTAAATTTCAACTATATTGAGATTCTTATGATCAGGATTAGATAATTATATTTTTTTCATCCATCTCGATGCTTTCAGAGTGGAAAAAGTGGAGGAATCAACTTACAAGACTATTTTGACCAACTAGGCACAGTTTGGAAAATTGGGGTCTGAAACCTTCTAGGAGAATTTTGAGGCATCAAATGGTGTTTTTTGGAGGTAAAAAATTGTCACCCTAGCATATATAGAGACTTTTCCAATGGCACAATAATTACCTCAACCTTATTCTGTGTGCAAAATTTATGCTACTCAAAAGTTGAACTTTTTTGTTTTGGCCACCATAATTCAAGAGGTTGCCACATGTAGAATTCCTACAGAAACTCCGATAGATCTAGAATTCTAGTTAAATTAAGCACAAGTAATTTGTTGATATTCAAGAGAGGAGAAAAAGAATTTTCTCCATAAAATTAATGTATTAAATTAATGAACAATAGTAATACATGAGCAACCAACCTCTAATCCCAAAGGCAGGTGGTTATATAGAAATTGCTGAATCTAGAAAACTAGGAAAAAACTAGTAAAAAACTAGAAAAGGCTAAGAAAAGCTAAAGGGAGGCCTAAAATAGCAACAATGACTCAAGACAACTTATGCCAACTATCAGCCCTGAGGAAATCATGAGGATGGTTGCATTTCCCAAGGAAGGAAACTTTAAAACATGCTAAAATGGTCTGGGGGACCAAATCCCTTCATTTAAGGGGGACTCTTCATGTGGGACGCCAATCCTCAAATAACTCAAGTGGATGAGGTGTGGTTAGGTGTGAACATGAAATTAGATTTCTAAATGGTTTAGAAAAGTGTTTGGACCAATATTTCCATAATATGAAGCCTTTAAAGGCAAAAAACAAGGGAAAGTTGGTCCACCGAGCTAGTTTACCAAAACCCAAGTGTGAACATGACTTTTAGGCCATGTAGCTAAGTCAAGGATACTTACACTAAAAAATAAATATAGATGTTAGGATTATATTCCAACACCCCCCTTCATCGTAACTCACTTATCTAAACTGAGTCTTGGTCAAGATGCCATGTTAGGTACTTAGGTACAATAAATAAAAGATCCTCGTAAAATGAAGAAAGAGGGAAAACCTCATGGGAACCCCCCCACCCCCATCCCCAAAAGAGGAAAAAAGGGCTAGGTGGTTAGAAGGGCCTACTTAGCTGTCTCCACCACTCTAAGCATAACTCTCAGTTCTAAAAATTTCTTTTCAGTGAAAGACTTGGTGAAGATGTATGCAACCTACTGGTCACTAGGGCAGTACTGCAGTGATATGACTCGGTCACGAATCAACTCACGGATGTAATGCATGTGAATATAGATGTGCTTGGTCCTCTACCTCTGAACTAGATTAATCGATATCTGAATGAACCCTTAATTGTCACAAAATATGATAATCAGAAGTAGATACTGAATACCAAAATCAAAGCGAAGCCCCTACAACCAAACAACCTGTGTAGTTGCATTCACTGCACCTCTATACTTTGCCTTGGTTGTAGATAAAGAAATCGTGGATTGCTTCTTACTATACCAGAAAAATGGCCTTGAACCAAAGTTGAAAACATAACCATAGGTGGACTTGCTGTCTGTACCATCGCCAGCCCAATCAAAATCTGTGTACCCAATCAGTGAAAGTGGGCAATCTGCAGCATAAAAGATACCAAAACCGGAAGTACCTTTCACATATCTAAGGATTCTCTTTGCAGATTTCCAATGAAGCTCATGGGGATCCTACATATATCTGGAGCAAACTCCTATTGCAAAATATATATCAGGTTGGATGTGAGTAAGATACAACAAACTCCCAACCAATTGTCGATACAATGTACTATCCACCAAAGGTGTAGTACCCGCATCCTCAAATATGATCCCCGAAAGAAAGGGAGATGCTTCTGGCTTGCATTCAGTCATTTGAAATTGGACAAGTAGATCTAATGCATACTTAGATTGTGCCATATTGATCCCTAAAGTAGACTAAGAAACTTCAAGACCAAGAAAGTAGTGCAACAATCCCAAATTTGTCATGGAAAATCGATCATGCAATGTTGATTTTTCCAAATCAATAGCTGAGGTAAGGTTCCTTGTCATCAGTAAATCATCTACAAAAGGGAATCACCAAAATGGAATCATCATGTTGTAGCAAATAAACATTCAGATCAGATTTGCATGTAATGAATCCAATGGAAAGCAGGAAAGAATCCATCTTTGCATACCAGGCTCTAGGAGCCTATTTTAGGCCATACAAAGATTTCTTTAATCTACAAACGAGGTAAGAGTTGTGAATGTATCCTTGTGGCTGCTCCATATATATCTCCTCCTTGAGATCTCCATGAAGAAATGCACTCTTCACATCCATGTGATGAACTTCCCATCTGTGAGAAGTAGCAATGGCTAAAACTAGTTGAATGGAGTCCATTTTTGCAATAGATGCAAATGTCTCTGTGTAGTCTATGCCATGTACCTGTGCATATCCTTTTGTAACAAGTTGAGCTTTTTATTTTTTAATCTCACCATCTGCAGCAATCTTTGTTTGATAGATCCATTGGCATCGAACAAGCTTTCTTCCTTTCGGAAGTGGAACCATGTCCCATGTGTTGTTTTCCATGAGAGCAGAGTATGCTTCATCGATGATAGCCTCCCAAAGCGGGTTTCCAGCAACCTTAGAGCATGACTATTGATCTGAACCAAGTGTCATATAGCAATGTATGGGAAGCAATGGTTCGGTGGCAGCCAGGGCTTGAGGAGCCCCAAAAAACTATGATGTAGTCCTTCTCGCATCTGTAGGATCACCGACTAGTTCACCCGCATTTTGCAGGGTTTTCTTTTCCCAAGTTGGAAGCTGAGTTGGAGCAGCCATGACCTACTCCTCATCCTCTAAGTCATGCATAAGAGGCTTCTCTAATTACTTCTCTAAAGTGCTCGAAGAAGTTTCGGACTCCTCCTCATCAGTGGCAACAAGCGGTTCCTCGACAGGGTCTACTGAAAAATCATGCAGTGATTCTTAACTTCACACTTTGAGCTACAAGGAAATTTTCAATGTGAGAGTCCAGCAATCTATGTCCTTTGACACTGTTAGGATATCCAACAAAGATACATTCAACACTTTGATGCTTCAAATCCTTCCTCTTATCTGTCGGAATGCGATCCCATGCTCGTGAACCAAAAATGAGAAAGTGCGACACTTTTGGTTTCTTACCGGTCCAACATTCAAATGGAGTGGTGACTTTGAGTGATTTGTGAGAATGTGGTTCTAAATGTATGTTGCACAATTAATAGCTTCATCCCCTAGCTTAGGAGCTAATCATTTGGACTATATCATACAATTGGCCATCTCTTTTAACGACCGGTTTTTCCTCTCTGGGACACCATTTAGTTGTGGTGTATATGGCACTGTGTGTTGTAGCTGTATACCTACATCAATAAAAAGTTGTTGCACATCTTTGTTGACATAATCCCCCCATTATTAGTACAAAGTATATTAATATTACACCCAGACTCATTCTCAGCAAGTTCTTTAAATTCTATAAGGCATTCAAATACTTCCGATTTTAATTTCAGAAAAAAATACCTAAGTAAAGCGAGAGAAATCATCTATGAAGGTGAGTACAAATCGAGCCTTAATAATTTAAGGTTGTGGGAATGGGCTTGTGATGTCACTTCCCAAGAGGTGAATAAGCTCTTTGTGCCTTCCCTTTGTCAAACTTTTTCTTCAAATGCTTGCCAAGAATGCATCCTTGACATACACCGCTTGTGAATTTAATAGCAGGCAACCCTTCTACCATGTTTTCCTTGCTGAGTTGATGAAAATACTTATAGTTTAGATGGCCAAATATTTCATGCCATAAGCTGCTGACATCATTAGTTTTTGACAGAAATATAGTGCTAATAGATTTGAGAACAAAGTGGGAGAAGAAATACAAATGAGAACCGTGATCTACAATTCCATGTGCAAGTTGTGAGCCCGTGGAAATGTCGGTAATCACTACGGAGTCCAGAGTGAACTCCACCTTCTTTCCATAGTTGGAATGAGTGATATGATATGTCAATAGAAGATTTGTGAACAGCGAGGAAACACAAATCACATTTGTGAAGCATCCCCCTTCAAGGTCTACAATTCCTTCTCCACACACCTTTGCGAGTGTGGCATCTTCCAAGTAAATTGGGGATCTGGTGCTTTCTTCGATGGAGGAAAATTCATATTTTGATGCAACCATATGGTTCGATGCACCTAAATCAAGGATCCAAGCTGATGGAGTGGAAATTATAGCCATTAAAGCATGACCATCTCGTGTTCTCCCTCTCCCATCTCTTCTTCTATTATCATCCTTCTTCTTTGCATTCTCGATCACTGTGAGATTGTGCTGCTACAATTGCTTAGCCATCTCATCGATTGTTTTCCTCATGCAATTTTCTTTAGGATGAAAACCTTTGGAACAGTAGATGTAAAGTGTTTTTTCCTTCTTCTTCTTACCCTTAGGCAAAGAAGAACTCTCTGAAGATTGTACAGGTCTCTCCTTCTTCGATTCATTAAATTTATACTTCCCTTTTTGCTTGTCTCTTCCATTTCTCTTTAGAGCATCAATAGGCGTAAGTGCTTGGTTCTTTGAACACTTAATGGAACCCATTTGGACTTACTTAGCTTGTTGTTGAGTCAATGCTGCAATGAAGTCATTCAATGGAGGCATTTTCCATCTTTCCTGAGTCAATTTAGATGCTTGAAAAGACAATACAAATATGGAATATTCAGGGCCTAACTTTGAGAGAATCGAAAGGATGAGTTGATCTTCCTCTTTCTTTACTCCACATGCATCAAGTTCAACGAGGAGGGATTTAAACTTGGTGAAGCATTCTTGCAGGTTGTTGAAATGAGTTGGATTGAGGGATATGAGTTCATTCTCTAGTTGATGCACTCTCATTTCATCCTGCTTGCCGAATAGTCCTTCCAAAGCCGAAATGAGTGATCTGATATATCGAGAGAATATTTGTGAACAGCGAGGGAACATGAAGCAAATTTTTGAAGCATCCCCCTTCAAGGTCTACGATTCCTTCTCTGCACACCTTTGTGGTTGTGGCATCTCCCAAGTAAATTGGGGATCTAGTGCTTTCTTCCTCTCCCATGTGTGTTCTTATTAACTTTCTTATGTTCTTCTTTTATCTTTGTTTCATCAAGCAATCATCAAAACAAAAACATGAAGACCAATGACACTAGATGTAGGCTCTCAGTTAGGGATACAACCCCTCTATATGGAAAACTCAGTCAAACTCTTCCACTAGTAAATAAAATTGAGATAGACCAAGACCTTAGACCCAAAATACCTTCCTCCTCCTCCAAGTCAACCTTCCAAGATGATTCAACAAACTTTGATAGTCCCTTCTTTTTCAACAACTACCACCTAGTAAAAATCTAGAACTTCGACCCCAATGACTTTAGAATTTAAGCCCCTAGCAACAATCTAGAAGTTCAAACCCTAACAACTTCAGAATTTTGGCGCCCAATGACACTCCAGAACTTCGACCCTAACTATTTCAGAATTTCAGCCCAGTAACAATCCAACAACTTTGTGCGTGTGAGGTAAGTGAGAGAAAATTTCGACTTCCTTAGCTAGATAATGACGTCCTTCTCTTTCGCTAGCCCCACGGGGTTTTCGCTGGGGGAGAAATACCATACCATGTGCATTCATATTGGGGGATATATATTGAGGAAAAAATGACATAGTATATTTAGCAGATATTAGGGGGTAAAGGGTTTTTATATTGGCAGGTATAAAAAATGGAGCACAAAGTTAATGCAAAAATATAAAGGGGTATAAAAATTGTTAATGAAAAATGGATACCTATGTTATCTAGTGAAAACATGGATTTTTTTAAATTAGGACACATATTTGTATATACTAGACTTCAACTTCTTGCTAGGGTTGTCATAAACCTTAGACTTCATCAATAACAATCTAATCATAGAACAATATATCTAATGTTTCAACAATAAGCTTTTATAATTACATGTTAGACTCTACTAGGGTTTGTTGCAAACCCTAGATTTATCATCAAAACTAAATCATATAGAAAACAATATCATCATATCCTATAATATTAGTTTATACTAGGGTTTCGTTACAAACCCTTGTTGGAAATAATACTGATAGGGGAGGTGAATCAGTATTATCAAGTCAATTATTTTCTTTTTCAAACCCAAATCATATACACTACTTCAGTTAGTGAAAATCATGTATATACGCAACTACAGATAAGGAAACCCGAGTATACCATGCAGACTTACAATTTAATTTATCTTACAGATGTTGATCATTAATCTATGTATCAGAATCAAATAAACAGTAACCAGAAACAATGAAACAGAGCAGAAGACAGTCACACACAAGAACACAAGATATAAGGTGGAAACCCAATGTGGGTGAAAACCACCTGCTACAATTCTTCTCTATCTTCCTTTATTTAGAAAATTATTTTTAAAATGTTTCTGTAGTGGTGCAGTCCTTTACTAGTACACAGGCTGCTACCTGCAGAGAGCTACAACCCTCTCTTGTTCTCCAGCTTTTCTTGGAAGGGAGCTACAACCCCCTTAGCTCTTGTACTAGTTGGGATACTAGTATGCAGGCTACTACCTGCAGAAGGCTACAACCTTCTCTTTGCTTCCAAGGACCACGTTTCATAAATTTTCATAATGGATCCATGAACATCAATCAATCATCAAGAATTTATGTATCAAGCAATCTCCTTTTCACCAATTAACACTGAATCAAATAGACACTTCTCTGACAGTTGTACCCAGAACACAGTAATAGTAACCACACACCAAATTCTGAACCCAGAACACTGTAGCAATAAACAGAAGCAGCTAGAACACAATTTAAGAAACGTACGCTACTTTAATAACCAGAAATTTGCGTGCATACGCTTCTGTGTTTGGACCAACCTGTGTATACGTTGTTTTTAGTCACAGAACCAGCGTGTATATGCGCCTTCACTTCACTAAACCTGCGTACAAATATATAAAGGATAATTCACTCTTCCAATCATTCAGACATTAGTTAACCTAGATTACCAGATTTATAGATCAAGCATGCGCCACATATAACAGATCAAAATCATTCAAAGATACTATTATTCAAGCCTTAATATTTTGACCCTTCAATAGAACATATCCTTCGCCTTTTGCTCAGGTTCCTCCTTCATTCAGATCTAGATCTGCACCATAACCCAATCCCCAGTATTCCAAATCTAGCACTTTATCATATATTCAATTCATTCAGATTATACTTTGCCAAATGATCTCCTTCCTCTTTTATAGTCTTAGGCCTTTCACAATAACATGGTCCTAAACCATAACAAATGAATACCATGGACTCAATACTTGGGATCAACACTTCTGACGAGATATCATGGCCCAAAAACCATAGGTCCAAATACCAAGGACTAAATACCACGGACCAAAAATACGTTCTCCCATATGTACACGCTTTTTCTTGCGTGAAAGTGCATGTATACGCATACATTACTTCGGAACGTCTAACCAGCGTGTATACGTGGCTTCGTCAAGGTGAACCTGCGTATATATCTTTTTCTTGTTTCTGAGTGCCTGAACTATGATCTGTCACTAGAGTGATTTGCCATCAAGGACAACACCTGTGCCATAGCGCCAAACCTATGCCATAATGCCAACAATCTCCCCCTTTGAACTTGATGGCAACCCCAGGATCCTGAAAGTCATTCTCCCCCTTTGTCATCAAGGGCAAAGGGTTGTGCTCCCTCTGAGTACATGTTGAAATCTCTGCTATGTTGTGCTAACCAAGCTCCCCCTGACTTGTAGGCAAAATCTGCAAAAAGATGTTCTTTAAGAAGAACCATGACTTATACATCATAAAAGACCTTCCTATCACCAACAAACTCTATACACACATCCATCACCCAACCAAGTGGGGATACACCAGAAATTTACATAATACAACCAAGGTCATTACATCATTCATCCCAGGCATAGTGGGGAAACCAAAATAGGCTGTTACATGACCTTGACAATAAACAATATACATGACATAGAGACGAAATAGCAAGACTTATGAGAGTCACTAATAACTGGTATCAGCGGCATCTGTCAATCACTTTACAGATCAGCAACCATGTTTTCCTTCTGTTCTCCTTCTACAGTTGATCCACCTGAACCCAAAACAACTTGTGTACTCGAACTAAAAGCTTATAATGTAATGCCAACAATGCATTATCAAAATTTTATCTGCTCCCCCTAAACCTGCGCCAGATGGACTCTGTCAAACCCATATCAGACTCTCTTCAACCAGAGTCTGTCCCCACTGATTTCCTTCAAACCATCATATATGACTATATCTGCATAAACTAACGTATGTACGTGGATCCTCCTTATGCAACTCGCATACAACCATATTTCTCTGAAACAGACAGGTTTCAACAGCAAGATGATGCATCAACTACCCCCATCTTCTGTCTGAGATATTCAAATGTCTCCCTAGGTAGTGGTTTGGTGAAAATATCAGCAACTTGTTCCTTGGAGGCAACATATTCCAATTTGACCTTTTGTTCTAGCACTTGTTCCCGGAGAAAATGATGCTTGATTGGTATGTGCTTCGTCTTTGAATGCATTACTGGGTTCTTTGAAATGTTGATTGCACTTGTATTATCACATAAGATGGAGATAGGTGGAGTACAAGTGATTTGAAAATCCTGCAAAGTTTGCATCATCCAAAGGAGATGTGTGCAACAAGATGCAGCAGCCACATATTCTGCTTCAGCTGTAGATAAAGCAATCGAACTCTGTTTCTTGTTGAACCAAGATATTAATCTGGAACCCATAAAGAATGCACTACCACTAGTGCTTTTCCTATCATCCACGCTTCCAGCCCAATCTGCATCTGTATAATCATGAAGAGTGAGATCTGTATTTCTAGGATACCATAGGCCATAGTTTTGAGTTCCTTGAAGATACTTGAAAACTCTCTTTACTTTATGAAGATGACTTTCCTTTGGATTTGCCTAAAATCTTCTAACCATTCCCACTGCATGCATGATGTATGGTCGGGTACCTATTAGATGGAGCAGACTTCCAATCATGGATCTATAATTTGGGTGATGCACTACTGTTGATTCATCATTTGCACTGAGGCTGCATCTTGTAACCATAGGGGTACATACTAGTTTCGAATCTTCCATGCCATACTTCTTCAAAATCTGCTTGAGGTACTTGGTTTTAGATAAAAAGATACCACCTTCATTTTGTTGGATTTGTAATCCAAGAAAATATGTCAATTCTCCAAGCAAGGACATTTTGAATTCTTTCTGCATTACCAAGGCAAAGTTCTGACTCATAGCTTCTTCATTGCTAAGATGATATCATCAACATACACAACAAGTATTAGCAATTTATTATTTTCAATTTTTATATAAAGATTGCTATCTAATGATCCTTTTGAGAAACCTTGTTGATGAAGATATTTGTCCAAATGATAATACCAAGCCCTTGGAGCTTGTTTAAGACC
>APFE030790455.1:0-13327 GCA_000404065.3 Pinus taeda
TAGAACTACTTTAATTATTTACTTTTTATAACTACTTTAATGTTACATATATATTAAAATTTTATTAATAATTATAGCTAAATTATAATATAAACATATATATAAATATTATAAACATGTTGAGGTCCTCCTTTCTCTTAATAACCTCCTTCAGAGAATTAGTAGTCAAATCGTTGCAAGAAGGTGGATCCCTTGTCTAAAAAACTATGGGATCTCATACACCAATTTGGTGTATGGCCTCACCTTAACCATAAATTAGATGATGATGATAATAATAATAATAATAATATAAATAATATCAACCATAAATATCAAATTATTTACTCCATTATTTGAAAGAAGAAAATATAATAAAATCCCATAAAAAAATGATCATATAATTATAACAATAACATGAATATTATAATTATGTATTTTACAGAGGGAGCCCTCTTATACCCAAGTCAAATATAAAACCAACTGTTTTTAGGAAATAAATAAATATGCCCCGAATTTTTAGACATCGCTAATATAATATTATTGATTGGATTTCTTTTTTCACCAAGTGTGGTATCTTATTCTCATTTTTTTCCTCCAAAGAAACCTTTTAATAGATATAATATTAATATATTTATTTTCGTGTATTATTTTATATAACCTAATAACATTTGTTATAGTAATCTGTATTTATTTTCATGTATCATTTTGTATAACTCTATAACATTATAGTAATAGGTAGATATGTATATCATGGTTAAAACAATGTCATCCATTTTACATGTGGTGATCTATGTTCCTTCTCAGCTATAAGGTATGATAAGCATGTCTACTAGCGAGATGTCCTCATCTTGGGAACAATAATTACATCCTTTAGTGAGGGAGGTTCAAAATCAAGAATATTACAATGAATGATTCCTGAGGGAAAGCTGGTTCAAAGAGCTTCAATTTTTTAACATTAATCACATAATGTATGCCTTGTTGGGAAGGCAATTCTAATTAATATGCATTTTCTATAATATATTCTAGAATAGTATATGGACCATATCTTAGAGGATGCAACTTATGGTGTTGGGATTTGAAGCATTTTATTTCCAAAAAGTGTGATACATGATATCCTAGTTGAAATGACAAGCGTGTGTGATGTTTGATGTACCTATGTTTTGCATGATCCTCAAAAACTTGAAAACATCAGTTACTTCAGTATGGTACTATGATATGGAGTGCATAAAATAGAAAGATATTTTTTTTTCTTGCTTTTGTTGTGCAAAACAACAACAGGTGATAGTCAATGGCATCTTAGAGGCTACACTTGGCTGAAACCCATAACAAACTTCAAAAGAAACGAATCGAGTAGAGGAGTGTGTGGCCCTATTGTAATTATTTTGAATAATGTGCAAATAGGAACCCCGACGTTCATTCTTGGAAAATTAGTTGTGAAGGGAGTGAACAAGAGTATGATTGACAACCTCATTTTTGTCATCTATTTGCATGTGAAAGGAAATAAAGAGATTAACTTTTCAACCCAACATAAGCGAGAGAGTATGCTAGAAGATACCAAGGAAACAATAATATTAATAAGAAATAATGCTACTTGTTAATCCAAAGTGTGGCAAAATATTATAGAAGAAGGGATCCACGACCTAAGTAGGGGAGTTAACCTTAAGACACAAAAGAATGATAGCAACATATAAAAGTAATATATCACTACCAAAATAGCATAATGTCTGTGGAAAGTACTTGGAAGACCACTAAAAAGGGTTTTCATCATCTAAATGTAACTTTCAATTTTCCCTGGACTTCATCTAGGGTTTATTTTGAGGCCCAAGGGCCGTAAAAGCTTCATAGGTAACTGCAAAGTTTTTCTTCCTTAATGGGTGATCCCATTGTGGTCATCCATCTTGAACTTCCCATTATGATTTTGTGAGGAATAAATGTACATGACAATGTATCTATAGAGCTTACAAACCTTGTTTTTATCCTTCAATAAATTTTGTTTTAATTTTAAGAAGTGATTTCATTAAGTGAAAAAATGGAAAATTTACATGAGGGTTCTTATAAGAAATTAATTTCTTGGTTTTGGTTCATTGACTTCATTGTAACCATTCATGGTATAAGCACATAGGATTTTTGTTAGAAAATTATCATTTGTGATACTTCATTATATGTAATTATTTCATTCGTACAACATTGTTGCATTTCACTATAACTAGTTGTATTTTTACTTGATGGGATACACAAAATTTGGGAATGTATTTTGATTTTTAAAAAAATCTTATATAATTTTTTTCGTTTTTTGGTCTTCCTATGTAGATGGTGTGGTAACATGGATATATTTAATTGTAAAATATTAGGTTGTATACTTACATTCATGGACAATGTATTGTTGATAAATCAAGTTCAAATATTAGATTTCTTATATACTTAAATGTAAACCTAAGTTCTATCTTATTTGTGCAGGTTTTAACTACAAGATGCATAACTACCCCACACTACTTATCCCATTCGGTTGGCCAACGACCAATCTAGTCCACTATGACTTATCCATCAATGTTTTCTCATTTCCTTTTCAACTAAATAAATAATTACTTCTATTAATATTATTTGTGTTTTCCAATGCATAAGTGAGGCTTACTTCAACACGTGGACCTAGTTCTCACCCAATTACAAACTACAAATATACATATATAGTATGTTTCATTTTTTGACTTCCATCAATTACACAAGATTAACATGTCTTAAATATTTGTTGTTTGTATTGCTAACTCACTAACGTTTCACATCAACCTTTAATAATGAATCATAACAATTTTGTTCACGCATTCCTTCATATCCCAATTTATTTTGCATAGATATCTGGTCACATACAAGTTCTTTTATGCAATTATTAAACTATTTCCTTACAATCCTCTATAATGAGTGAATTTTATCATCCAAAGAAACATTTTAGAGTAGAATCATACTTTTGCAACTAATACTCTTAAAACATTAGGTTGAAATTTTTATGTGTTTTAGTCGGGGCTCGGAATGAAATTCACAAAGGAGAAGACCACTCCTCCCGACCAATGAGAATGGAAATTATTTCCAATTCTTCCCCATGCGAGTTCCATTTCGAGAGCAATTGTATGTCGAAATGTCTCACATGGCTAGTAGGGGTTTGATAAATGTCTTGCTTGACTCATTTGTTTTGCATCGTTGTTTCCCTATATTTTTAATGATTTCAAGCTATAACTACATTCTTGGTAGTGGCCTAGGTTCTTGGCCTCAAAAGGTGGCTTAAATCTGAGGGTCACTAGAAGAGAACTAGTAATTTTGTTCTCTCATCTCTAACGGTAACCCTGTGAGAACGACTTTGGCTTTCTAGTTGCTCCCTTGCCCATAGCATGAGAGCGACTATGGCCTAAGAGATCTAGAACAACAGTGGGACCTAGGTATAGAGTGTATGACTAGCTAACTTGTCTCCCAAGGTTTCTTTTGATGATGTTGAATGACTACGTGTGATGTTTATGTCGATTCCACTTCCTTAAGGTCACATAGGAGGTTGAATCTGATCATAGTAGCCTCTTGTGTCATGTTTACCCTTGGTGGGGCATGGTTACAAGGGTGGATGTGGTAGGAGAGTGTTACATGAGCAACTATCTTCTAATTGTCTCATAACCAACTCACTTAATAAAATTTAAATAAACCTTAAACATATAAATTCATCATGAGGCCTTCCACTTAGAGTCTACCCATTCTTTGCAGTAAAATGTAAATAAAATATTTATATTTACTAAGGGTCATTACAATTTACAATTCGAATTTGTGATTCCTCCAAGAAGTCCCTACTAAGTTCTAAACAATTTAAAGTAGAAAGTACACTAGAAAACCTTCCAAAACTTAGGAGAAATAGACTAAAACATTACCTATTACTTACTATTTACAACACAACCTTTAACCTTTATTATAATATCATTAATTATAATAACTTAATATTATGATGGTAAAGTCTCACTCATAACATTGGAAAAACCTACACAACATTTACTAAAATATCATTAATTGTAGCCACTTAAAATCTCACTCATAAAATTTCCAAAGCCTACCCAACATTTACTAAAAATCATTAATTGTAAATACTTGATGTTGGCATGGTCATGACATGTTTCAATCATGAAATTTCAAAGTAACTTCAAAAATAAATAGGAGTCATCACAAGTAAATTTAAATTTAAATACGTTTTTATCCAATAAATTAAATTAACTAAGTTAATTAATATCTTAGTTTAAATATTTTAAAAATTATTTATATAGAAAATTAAAAAATATATAATATTAAAACAAATCCATAATTTAATATTGGCGTTTATTTATTGAATGATCAAGTTAAAATATTTATGCTTTCCTTTTCTTTATTAAAAATTTAGTTGTATAAGTCTTGTAAAATAATATATTATTTATTTGAATTATATTTTTAAATATATAAATAAATTATTTTGTAAAATTTTAAAGCAATAAATAATAAATATATTTTTAAGGGTTTAAATTTTATAATTTTTAATTGAATTTTATGAGGAAGCATTTGAATTTCATGACTTTGATTACCAATTATCTTTCTTTCAAATTGAAAATTTCATAATCTTTATAATTTTTAAATAAATTTTACTAGGAATCATTGAATTTCTTGACTTTCATTACCAACTAGCTTGAGTGTTTTGAGACATTTTTATATCTTTTTTATTTTAGCTTTCTATTAAAACTAGATAATTTGTCATGGAAAAATATAAAATACATAAAATAATTATTTTATTATTATTATTTTTTTAGAATAAAATGCAGTTATATTTTATTTATAAAAAATATTTTCAACAAATATTAAAATACTATTAATAATATTCTTAATAAATGTTATATATCAATTCAATATTTAAAATATTTTATTTAAAATCAAAATTGAAAGAACTAATTTTATTGTACATCAAACTCATATGGGAGCCCGTAATAGTAATTACATATGCACATTCTACTAAGTTGTAAAACCAGCCTTAAGCTAACTTGTTAATAACCCATACATGCAATATGTGAAATGCACATTTAAAATAATGCAATCTAATTATCACAATGTTTAAAAGATATCAATATTTTAACTAAACATGGAGATTTGAAAAAGGAGGAGTGACAGGGAAGAGAAGCTAGTGCTGACGTTTGCAAATTCTTTTGGTGATAAAAGTATTTTAAATATTATTCAGTTAGCCGACTAAAGCTGCTTGATTTTAAGTATACACAAATTTCATAAGTTTGCTATATCTATGCAGCCGTGAAATCACAAACGGAGGAACGGAAAGGTTTTTTAAACAACTTGAGGTTGACCGATTATCGGATTTATTAGTGTTGTTTGAAGAAAAAAGCGCCTGGCTATCCCGATCTAAAGCCCAAAGATTGCTTCGCAGGAGAACAACATGGGGGTTGCTCAAGAGACGAAGTTGAAAGTACCTAAAGCTAGATTGCCAACTTTATCCAGAGAGAGCAGGGTTAAAATGCCAGTGGGTTCGAAATCTGAAAGTCCATTCACAGAGAACAGTTTCAAGATGCGGGTGGGTTTCAAATCTGAAAGTTCATCCACAAAGAGCAATGTTAAATTGCCTGTGGTTCCGAAATCTGAATGTTCATCCACGCGGAGCAGTGTTAAATCTGAAGGTTCGTACACACAACGCAGTGTTAAATCTGAAAGTTCATTTGCACAGCGCAGTGTTAAATCTGAATGTTCAATTACACAGCGCAGTGTTAAATCTGAAAATTCATCCACACCAAACAATGTTAAAATGCCGATAGGTCCGAAATTTCAAAGTGCATCCACAAGGAGCAGTATTAACATGCCGGTGGGTCCGATATGTGAAAGTTCATCCACAAAGAGCGGCGTTAAAATGCAATTGGGTCCAAAATTTGATGCTTCTGGGAATACTGTTTCCCGAACAGAAACAAGAGATGCCGCAGGAAGGTTTTTGTCGAAAATCCCTCAGCCGCCCAAGCCAACTAGGAATACTGTTTCCCGAACAGAAACAAGAGATGCCGCAGGAAGGTTTTTGTCGAAAATCCCTCAGCCGCCCAAGCCAAAGCGAGAATTTAATTCATGCCGTCCAATTTTACCAGTTGACTCAGTTATTGCCGTGGATGATGATGAGCCGGACTTGGATCTTTTCAAAGGTCAGCGCTATGACCCGGCATTGGCAGAGTTGAATTTGCAGCCTCGGGAACAGTTACGTGAAAGAAAAAATGTTACTTTCTCAGCTGTTACTCGGGAGAAACTAGAAATTGTGTCTCCCATTGATGGATCCAGGTACAACCCCATTCAAGAGGCGGTACTTGTTCTTCATCCATCTGCTGCCACTAGAGATATGTCATGTGAAAATTTGGGTGTGAAATGGGAGAAAAGTCCGACAGATGACAAATGTTTCACTCCTTCCCAGGAGAGTATTGGCTCAAACAGTATATTGTCCAGTGCTACTGCTTCTGTACGTCTAAACGATTGTTTAAGAAGCTACGTAGGTGAGAAGCTCCTTTTTCCGCAACTGCGAAATGACGACTGGGGTAAATGCTCACCGTATTCTTCTCTTTTGAAACAAGATTTGGATGGGACTGAGGCGGAGCTTGGAGAGTTCAACCAAAATGGATTAAGTTTTCATGATTTTTTGAGTGAAGCAAATAAAGTTGGCGACCATCTCCTTTCTTGCTCAGCTGAGTCAGTAGTATTGCATTGTAAATCTTGTAGCTACAGTCATGACAAACTTGCCCCTACATGTGTAGACCACCACGATGAAACCAGCTTCCATTCCACAATGGAAAAATCTCTGATGCAGTTGGAGGATGAAATGGGCCGTCTGATGTTGAAGGAGTTAGAAGATGAGCTGGAAAACAACAACGGGAAACATGATCCTCTGTACTGGCCTTTTAATCCCGAATCATATTGGGCTATTGAAGGATGCTGCGGAAATTAGGGTTTGAAGGATGCTGCGGAAATTAGGGTTTCCTTCTGGAAGCTAAATGTAAATTCAATGGCACCCCGTGGGAGTACAAATGGTGGAACGGAGGGCTTTGTATAAAAGAAAATATGGTGATTTTTTATTTATTTTTAATTTATATGAAACTGTAAATACGTACGCCGAGCAAAGAAATAATGGGAAGAGGTAATCCTCATGAGCATCCATCATTATATATTTATATTTAATGTAATACTTATATCTCATGTACTTTACTATATTTAAATGAGTACGATTGTAAATGATGGTCCATTCTCGATCGTTTGTACTGAATTATACAATGTAATAGTCTATAATGAGACTTTTTGAAAGCTTTTCCGGCAGATTTTTCCAGTCAAAATCCGGCAGCAATTCATTGGAATCCCATGTTTGATAGCTAGTTTCTGCACAATCAATGACTCCAAGGGGTTTTCAAGGGCGCTGAATCCAAATATGCAGTTAAAAAACCATTTTAACTGCTAAAAATCAAGATTTAACCTCATTTCTTCCGCGGATTCCGTCAGCGGAATCTCCAAAAAGTTATAGACAACTCCTTATACAATGATATGCGTAGCAGTTAGTACATTTGCATTTTTACCTTATATTATTATACTATTATATTAAATTACACTGTTATATAATATTTTATCATATAACTATATTTATATAATATAATTTAGTTATTTCAAATATAGATCATAAAATTGTATATATGTTTGGATAAATTTATTGAATTAAATATTAGAGAATATAAAACTATATTATTAAATTAAGTATATTGAATTGATGGACAGAAAATGTTGTTTTGATTTTGATTTGTGTAAACAATAATGACATTTGGTTAGTGCACTAACTAGTTTTTGAATTTGTAGATAGGGAAATCCTCATTCTCAAGTTCCTAATAAATATTTAAGTATTTTAAGCAGATAGTTCACCATTTTTTTCCTTTTGATCATAACTCACAATGGAACTTGTTCTTTACCTCTAACATGTCCCACACAAATTGTATGTAGATATTCAACGACAATTTTGTATGTTGTCATGTAGTTCTCCAAATTGTTAAAGTTATTAAAACCCTATGAGCTTTTCACTACTACATGTAAGGGGGTTTTAACACAATATTTAGGACAATATTTGAGTCAATTGTCTTAAACTTAGGACAAAATGAAACTTGTGTATTTTCTTAAATATTGTCTCTAAGAGGTTAAATTTGTCTCTATAAACACAATATAAAACACATATTATTATTGTCTCTATAAAGACAATTTGATTTGTAGACAATTTCATTTTTGTCTCTTTAGAGACAATTACATTTTTGTCTTTTTAGAAACAATTCCATAATTCAAACTATTGTCTCTGTAGAGACAATATAAAAAATTATTTTAAAAAAATAAATGTCCATAACTCAAACTATTGTCTAGAGGACAATAAAAAAAAAATGTGCATAAAATTATTGTCTCTAAAATTATTTAAAAAAAATAAATGTCCATAGTTCAAACTATTGTCTCTTGAGACAATATGAAAAATTATTTTAAAAAAAATAATTGTGCATAATTCAAACTATTGTCTCTATAAAGAAAATAAAAAAATTTATTTAAAAAAAATAAATGTCCATAATTCAAACTATTGTCTCTCTTTCTATCTTCACTCTTCCTTTCTTGTGGTTCCCTGCTTGTCGATGACCCTCCTTTAGTCCTTAGTGTCTTTCCTTCCAAAAGGGTACTGGGACATAGCAGCAAAGTACCATTGTGGTACCACTTACTTTATAAATGTGCGTGACTAAAGTACACCCTAAAGGCTATATGACCATCACTCAAACTTTATCATCTGTACTAAAAACAATTAGTCTAACCTTTCTTGGTCCACAAAATTATTTCACCTTAAGGTTAATATAATTATAATTTCACCTAACCCTAGTTGATTTATGCACGCTATTATGTAAAAATGCAACAAGATTGATTTCTCCTAAAGGTGTTAACCAAAATCCTGAATAGACAGCTTTGTAAAAGTTAAAATGGCACTATAGGTAAGGCCATGTTCTTGTGCACAAGAAGTTGAAAGGGAAAATGTAAGTTTCAAGTAGCACACTTCATTAGAAAATGCCCAAAGATATGAGTGGTAGCATGACTTTTGTTGAGCAGAGCATTACAAGGAACTTTATATCCAATATACAAGCCAGAAAAATATTGATATGCAAATCAATGGATGGTTGGCTCAGTTCTATTCATGATCATAGTGTATCTTGATTGCTAAGGCAGGTCATCTAAGCATTCTAATTGGTATCATGAAGATGACGTATGGGACTCTAAGTTTGCTTTGAGGATGGGGAGAAATGTTCCAAGGGCCTTTCTAATATATACCCTTTAATTTTGTGGTATTATTGTCAAATCATCATCAGATTATTCATTTGACGAGTGCAATCATGCAATGACGAGTAAAGTTTTCAAATTAGCATAGATTGTTGAAAGAGGGAGAAATATGATGGTTTCTTTGTGCGTAGTGCCTATCCTTTTGCGTCCTTCTCTAGCACGGATTTGCTCCTCCCAATCTATTTGTGTATCCATCTCTATCTACCTATCAATCCATCGATCCATTCAACTATATGCATGTCTAGATATACATATGTAAGCCTGCAGACTATGTTTTATAGTGTGTGCTCTCGTAAAATTTGGGATATGCATACACATTGCATTTATAGGGTGTGCCTTCGGATGTATGTATCCATTTTGACTTTTTCACCATCTCATTTGCAAGGAGAAAAGATATATCGAACTGGTTAACATTAAATAACAAGGACTTGACAATTACTGTACAATAAATAAACCATGCTCATCCTAATTCAGGGACCAAATAAAGTCCTTGCTCCATTAAATCAGAGAAACATACACCAAAGAAAATTCAGGAAAACAAAAATATTCAATAATACAAAAAATTACAAGCTATAGAGGTAGCATCCTCAAGCTCTAGTTGCACCTCTCCTTCAGTTAGGTCTTTCTGAGCTTTCTTCCTACGATAAAATATTGTGCAGTCATGACTATAATAAGGATAGGACATCAATGTAAGTATGAAAGAGATAGTAATTGTAAAAAAAAAACATCCTATTAATTAAAAACAAATACATGATCACACAAATGTTACAAAATACATCCATAATGTAAACGTAAATCATGTTATGAAAATGTAATACTTGAAATAGAGCATTCAAAAACCTTGTGCAAAGAACATCTTGGTGCAGAGAGCCTTGGCACCGCTGACATTGTGTCCACAATTTACCAAAGAACATTTCTAATTCCCTCAATGACATTGATCAAATATTAGTGTCATATGATAGAAAATCTAGGTGAGAACAATAGACACAAGGCCTACTTTAAATTCTCCAAATAAAGAGTAATGGTATTAAAATACCATCTTACAATTTGTAACTGTTTTCTGATACAATTATGCTTCTCTTCCTTTGCAATGTGAACAAAGTATCTGATCTTATTTGTTGCAATGGCAACATGAAATCAAGTAACATCATGAATTTCAGTATGAAGTGACCTAACCAGACATTATTATTATACATTATTATTATTATAAGAAAGCTAGACAGTTTCTTACAAGGAGAGTAGGCATGGAATTATTGGACACCTAATCCTAAATGGGTTAGTGTGGAAGCTGAATGGAAAAAAGGAGTCCAAGGGACCTTGGGATGTGAATCCCAACGGTCACCATATTGTGCTATAAATGTATATCAATTGTGAATAAAATTTTATTGCATGTTTTATCTTTACTATTTGTTCTCGCTCACCATGTGTGTTTAACATGATATCAGAGCAGCCGATCGTTAGTCCTGCTCCAATTTGAGCCACTTGTTTTTGTGGTCTCTATATATGGTTCTCTCTGCCTGACCAGCACCGCCTCATAACGCTCTCTATCTCATAATCTGCTGCCTCTGCCATAATGCATCCATTGGTTAAGGCCTCAACGCATCTGTTTGGTTAACGCCTGAAGGAGAACGCTGCGTTGAAGCGGTGATTGCTTCTGACATGAACACATCTGTTTGGTTAACGCATGAAGGATAACCCTACATTGAAGCAGTGATTGCTTCTGACATGGTATCTGTCCGCTGTGCGTTTGAATGAGACTGTTTTTTAGCGTTGAAGCGGTGATTGTGCTGCCTCATGTGCATGATTGTGGGTTCTGTTTTTCATGGTATCCAATGACGGTTCTGCAATAATATTCATGCTCCAGCACCACACAAATTACTATCAAGCACTTTCCTTGGGATAAGTTGCGACGACAGTGACAGGGTTACTCTTCTGTAAAAATCAACCCAGACCTGCCCCTTCTCCCAATCACTGATTTGTGCCTCCAGTGGAATTGAAACTTGGTGGGGTGCTTGACATACGACCATTCTTCGCCACTGAACGAAAACCCCATTGGCAATGTTTTTATGTTTGAAACAATGCATCAGTGGTTTTATTTTCGAAGTACTACATCCTGCAGATGTCTAGGTTATCACATAGTTATGGTGAATCAATTTTCAGCGACTGTGCGGAAGATCCTGCTCTGTGACCTACTACTCTAATTTACTTAAATTGGAAGCAGTGAGCAGGATAACTAAGAATCTGCTCATAGTTTATTCGAATTTTGAAGAAAATACAACTAAATTGCCCATGTAGGCAGACTCGACAAATGAGGGAAAGAACTCAAATTCATTGAAGACAAATCCAAGGTAGTTTTCAGTGCATTATTCTTTGTGACAAACGATTTTTTCTGTGATATCTCTAGCATTTACAGTGGCCACATCGATCTCCCTGGAACGAGAACTCAACCCCATCTTCGACCGCAGTCACTTTTCATGGGGAGACAAAGCTCCATTTCTACAAGATATTGAAGTCGAACAGGTAGAAGCCGTCGTAGGCCTGTATAAATTGAATAGCGTGCAAGAGTCGAATAGGTAGAAGCCGTCGCAGGTGTGTATAAATTGAATAGAGTGCAAGCCATTTTTTACAGAACCATGTTGGACCTCTAAATTATTCCCTCCTTGCTACTTGATCTTCTTCACGCTGTCATACAGCATTGCCAGGGCACCCAAATTCTCTCTGCCATGAGAGAACATCGGGCCCGAAGCAGAACCAACCTGAGCGATACGGTGATCCCACCATTGTTGAAGCAGAACTTGGCCCCTTCTCTGAGGCAAATTTGAGCTACTTCTGAGCATAGAAAATTTTAGGGGCGAATGTTCGCCCTTTGGTGAAATTAAGGGGTTTTAAATTTTTAGTGGGCGAATATTTTGTATCATAGTACATTTTTACAAATCACCTCAAATAGCCCACCTTATTTTAAGGGAGAGGGTAAAAAAGGTAAATTTAGCCCTTGAAATTAGGAGTTACAACCTTCCATTCGCCCATTTTCAAGAATAGGTTTTATTTAAGCGAATCCATTCGCCCATTTTCAAGAATAGGTTTTATTTAAGTGAATCCTATGGGCCAAATACCATATTTATAAAAGAGGTATGGTAAATTAATAAAAATATAAATAAATGAGAGGTATGGTAAATAAATAAAACATTTTTTATATTTACTCCATAAGTCACCTTATGTACATGCAAGGGTGTAAACAAATAAAAATATAAGGAAAGTGGAGGTATGGTAAATAAATAAAACGTCCTTTTATACTTACTCAAAAGGTATGGTAAATCAATTAAAAATATAAATAAACTAGATGTATGGTAAATAAATAAAACCTCTTTTTATATTTAGTCCATAACCCTCATTCTATTATTGTAGGCTCAAGAAAGAGGTTTTATTTAAGTTAATCCTATGGGCCAAATACCATATTTGTAAAAGAGGTATGGTAAATTAATACAAATACAAATAAATGAGAGGTATAGTAAACAAATAAAACATTTTTTTATATTTACTCCACAAGTCACTTTATATTTATGAACACTCAAAAATGCGTTATATTTAGGTAAAACCTATTGGCAAAATAATATGGGACAAATACCATGGACTAGATTGTTATTAATACCATGCAAAAAAACATTATTAACCCTAATATTAGTATTAATAACAATAAAAATGGCACATGGTATTGACCCATGGTATTCACCAAAATGGCACATGGTATTGACCCATGGTATTCACCTAGAATGTAGCCTATTTAAATGGGGGAATTAAACTAGCATAGATTCATCTTTACTATGGATCTACTAACCCCCGAGAGGTATCAAATATCGTGATATGCAAACTGGCATAGAGTGAAAAAATATTTGATCCCTCTCACGGCTAGATCAAGAGTAAAAATGGATGTTCTAATTTAATGTATGTTAAACATTTTAGCTTGGTTAAAATAAAAATCAACTATTAA
>APFE030790458.1:0-13957 GCA_000404065.3 Pinus taeda
AAAATTAGAATGGGTAACGTCTGTTAGTCAAATAACCACTTAAGAAAATAAGCAAAGATAAAAAGGAAAAAATTGCTACCAGGCGACACATAGCGCAAAATTTATGTCAAATTTGAGGAACCCAGTGAAAGGACAATGCGGTGAGGTTCCCATACATTCAATGAAAACATTGTGAATTTCACCCTTGTACAGAGAGAAATCAAAATGTGAATAAAACCAAAAGAAACCAACATAAATTTTAAAAGAACTAAAGCATGGTAGGGAAATTACATTACCTAAATCATCTTTCCACACCCAACCCTATGCCACAATGAAAGGAAACCTCCCTAGGAAAGGTCTCCCTAGACATGGGGTACCAAATTCATAATAGTTACTAAATTGAAAAATAGCATGTGGGTTTCATAGATAACTCTGAGAATTGAATAAAAACACACATACAAAACTAGTGAATAGGGAACGAATTACCTCTAAGTGATATGACATGCTAGATGGGGTTATGGTTTTGCCAAAATGACAACACATGATGAGCAGAGAAGGTTCCAGGTTTGGATCCCTCATAAACCAAGCAGATGTAGTTTGCAAACCTCTAAACCTAGAACACATTGGCATTTGTGACTGCATGTGAGTGAGGTTAGGGAAACATAAGTTTAGGGTTGCAAATGCATATTCAACCAATGATTCCACAGAAGAGCCATCACCATCATTAAACACAAAATAATAAAAGCATGAGATAATGTGCCCAATAAGCGTATAGATCATAATGACAATGACTATGACTCTTGACATGAACCCTACAAGCTTTCAATGGAGGATTTGACCTAGAAACAAAATAAACAAAGCATGATACCCATGCTTATAAATAATGTTTCTTTTAGAAATAATATTATTTTTCTTTCTTTTGAAAAAAATCTTTACATTATGACTTAAATATAATAATGAAGACTAATACTAGTTACATTTCTCAACGCTCCCTCTTAACTAGGGAGGTATTCATAATTCCTCAAATGGTACAAGGTTGGCCTCAATTGAAATGTTCTTAAGAAGAGTATAACAACATACACAATGTTAGGGATACCCTCACTGCAAAGGTATCCTCCCAATAGTGACTAATGTAAGGTCCCTATAATACTACTGTATTCCCTTATTATTATTATTGTCATTGTAGCTCCTTACTATTATTGTTGTGCCCATGTTGACCTTGTATTGTTATTATTATGCCCCATAGAAGCCCACTATTGTTTTTGTTGTGCCCTTACATTATTATTGTAATGACAACTTTGATTATATTGTGATCCCTTAGAGTCCTATATATAGAAAGGATGTTTTTTCATTTGAATCATCCAAGAATTATTCATTTGTGTAATATAAAGTAGGTTTCCCCCTTGAAGAGGCTTATTTTGAAGTCATTTACCTATCCTTTCTTCTATTGTGTGATTTTGTTACACAACATTCAGTATCAAAGCTTTGGATTCTAGGGTTTCACTGCTTCAAATAGGTCATCATGGAATTTTCACTATAAATATTTTTCTACGAAGTTTCAAATGTTGAAATTAACATCTATTTGATTCAAAATATTGATGAACCTCAGGTCCTAATTTCAAATCTTGTTTCACTATATTTTCGGAGATATGGTCCAAGAAAGTTATGGTTTTGCCACGTTCTTAGATCACATCCCAAAAAGGTGACAATTGGAAATTTTTCATAACTTTCTCTTTGAGCATCAAAATGAAATTTCATAAGAAGTTAGAGAAATGGGACAGACTATAATTTTCTATGTATCTCTTTCAGGTCTAAAGGTCAAACAGTTGACATGTGGCATGGCATACAAGTTCTCTCTACTAAACCACTCTATAATTAGGTCATCATGGGAGATTTGGAATAACTCCTTCTTGAAGAATCCAATAATGATTAGACTTGTCAAGTTGGAAAGAGGACTCAGAGGGCTACCAGAGGAATTGTGGGGTTGTAAAACCCTATCTAATTTCGCTAATTGACTCAAAAGCTATTTCTAAGTGTTATCATGGATAACATTGGCTCCGATGTTGATGTTGTGCCCGCGTGGTGCAACAAATAACAGGAAGCTCCAGTGCCTAACCAATGGGCTGGTCCAAATTTGAAGACTACATTCAAACCCACTCACCAAACTAAAAAGAAACCTGCAAACCAACTAGAAACCAATTACTATTGATGTAATGTGGTATCAAATTGTTATACAAACGAAAACTGACAACTGCAAAATGTAGCCTAAAGTTGAAGTAAATGGTTGCCCAACAAGCTTATTTATGTACCAATAAACCTACTTTAACATCTGAAAATCCACCTACTTAATTCAAGTAGTATGAAACCTCCAATATAACCAGTTAAAGAGCTAATCCAACACCAGGGCTCCTTGATTATTCTTAAGTCAACCATCTATTGGCAGCTCATAATAAAAATTGAATGCATAAACCGAATTTATAAACAAAAGAAACTCCACCTTCACTAATGGCTAGAATATACTTACCAAATGACCTTGTTAATCATGAAAAATCACCTCTTCTTGATGAATAAAACCATGGTGTACGAATTCATTCATAATTGATGGCTTCTTTTGTCCTATATCTTAAATTCCAAGAGCATCATCAAATAAAAAGGCAACAATATATTTTTCTTCCCTTCCATGTAAATAAAAAAAAATGCGTACATTCTTCAACATCCTCAAACATGACATCCATATTGTGTGCATCAAAACTATTCTTTCTCTTATCAAACAATTCTAATTTGACCTTTGATAATTTTGCTTGAGGGCTATCATCTTGATTCTAGACACTAACAACTCCTATACAAACAAATTTATGCATATCATCCACGTCACTTTGATGATCCCTAAATAGAAAAGGTAAAACTTGTATATTCAGCTCTTCATGTAACTCGGGTTTACCTAAAAGTGAACTTTCATGCACTTTAACTAGGACAACATCATTATGATTTTCAACCGAAAAACATTATTGTCTAGGTAGACAACTTCCATCACATGTTATCTCATTGTTCAAAACTTTCATGCATGTATTTTCAACAAATTGATATTGAAAATTTTATTCTTGACATAAAATCTATGAAAAGGAATGGGGTGGAAATCAATTTGAATTTTTCTGTTCATACCTTTGACTGAATATAGATTGATAAGGCTGCAAATTCTCATAAATTTCATGTAATATGACATTATTGTCAAATTTATGATACATTTCATATTCAACTAAAGAAGAGACATCTGATTATTGGAAATCATCTTGATCACCATGACAACTAGCTTGAGAAGAAGATTCAGAAAGTGCCTCTAACATGTCCTCATCATTCATATATTATACATCATCATAAATACTTTCAAGATATTGAATGAAACAGTCTTGAAATAGTAGTAAGGAAGGATGAGACTTCCCATAATGTCCAAATAATATTCTATGGAAATATTTAACAAAACAAAAGCTTCCTAATTGCAACCCTTCAAACAATACTCTAGCTTTGTCTTCTAGGGTATCCATAAACATCCTCATGAGAGAATCCTGAGGAAACTCAACCTCAGTCTACACACATGCATATGAAATCTAACCAAATGCATAATAACGTCATCTTTCTTTTCATCTTTGAACATGGGAATATGGGTTAACCAATCAACATGAGGCATAGGATTTGGAAAACCATAGATAGGATATTGATCCCTAGCATACTTGGCATTTCTTCTAGTAGTAGAACTCTTATTATAACTTCTTCAAGCTACTGATATTCTAGATCCTTTGAGATTTGAGTCGCTAGGGTAATATCACAACCTTAAGAAAGCCTAGTTTCCTATTATCCTCATGAACTAGAATGAGGAGACCCAAAGAAAATCTGGGAAAAGGAGCCTTTTGACTCTCGATAGATGCACCAAAATTTTATCACTGAGCTAAAATGGTTGGGTTGTGTCAACCTCAAACCTAACATAACTATTTCAAACCACTTTGACTGGAAGTTATCCCTTCCAGTCTGGGAGGGCTCTCTTAAAATACTTAAATTCACTTTAATCAACTCAGAACTACAGATGACTAACTCCGATCTCGTTTGATGTAGTTTGACATACAAAGGGGAATGTGATGGTTTCCACCATTGTGTATGGAGTCAAATAAAATAAAATCCTTAGAAAAAAACAATGTTTAATAGAAACTGAGGCATTTCTGACTTTAGAACTAATGTCAAATAAACATTCGCAGTCATACATAGTAAATGAAGGAAGTTGGAGCACTTGACATGAATTCCAAGTAATCAAAATACTATAAACAATGATATTGACATATAAAACATGGTAAGAACACATAAAGTCATAACATGAGTCTCAGATATAAAAATAACGATGCTACAATATATATTAGCTGGAACACAAGTTTACATAAATTCAACTTCTCACATTATCGATCCACCTTCGTAGAGTCAGAAAATTACAGATATATAGAGTAAAACCACAATCATATCATTAATTATGTTATGAAACCAACTCATAAAAAGATAGAAAGGATAGATAAATGCCTTCAAAATAAGTCTCTTCGAGGGCAAAACTTCCTTTACATTACACAAATGAAAAATTCTTGGATGATACAAATTACAAGATGTCCTTTCTATATATAGGAGTCTGATTCATAATATAATCAGAGTCGACATAACAATAATAATGTAAGGGCACAATAATAGTAATATGGTGAATACATGGGCACAACAATATAATAAGAGGGTTGTATTGATAACAGTAAGGGGTTACACTAGTAGTATAGGGACCTAACGTGCCCCACTCCTTCAAAAAATGTTGATTTCAATGCTTGAGTAGTTCTGGATACTTCTGTATAAAATTCTTGTCCTCCCATGTGGAATCTTCATTGAGTAATTTCTTCCACTTGATGAGATACTGACGTAGGCCTAGACCTGCAATACCCAGGATCTTTAACATTTTGTGCATATAAGAATGCATCTCAGCCTTTTTCCCAAATCAAAACTTCAATAGTTGGCAAATTCACACAATACCATTATTATGCGGAAGCCCTTCAACGTAAATCCCATAAACTCACCCATCACTTCCTATTTCATTCCTTTCAATTCAGCAATATGAGTATATAGGATCCAATAATAGTGTGAGTTCAATATTCCATAAAAACCAATTAGACCATGCGCTCATGGTATTCCCATGCTTGATTCTACAAAGCAAGCATCATAACAAAGTTCCACCTTTGAACTCAATACAAACCTCAGTAACAACTTATCTTGCCAGTGCTATTCAAACTAATTCCATTCAATTTAAACATACCTATGTTATCAAATGATGTCCATCCTCCAACACAATCTCTACTTTTAACACTGTCATCAACCTCAACGCTGATCCATACAATCACTTCATTCAAGATTTGATCCATAACTTTATTGTGCCCTTCAATATTTAACAATTGTTTAGCCAGCCAATTCACACAAATAACTGGATTAACTCCAGGAGCGCTTTACATAAATCCATGATGCGCCCTTTACCAAGCTAAAATCTAAACATTAGAATCCAAATTTCATACTTGTTTATCCACCAGTAACACAGGTTCTTTGTAATACCAATTCACCCTTTATAGTTGCTGTGGAACTATAATCTCAAATGCCAACATTTGATCTCAAATCTTCTGGCGCTAAGGTAGTACATTTAGACATAAGAAATCGATGTTTAAAATCGATTTCACTCAAGAGTTAATCATAACTCTCTCTACTCCGAATTAACTTCATGGACTCCAATATCTTTGATATAATCCAAGACCAATAGCCCTTTCTTGCAATTACAATCAACTAATACACAGAGTTTAGTTCTGCGCTTCCTAAGCTATGCATTTTAAACTACTCTTTAGTCAACTTTCTGCAAGATATACACATACAACTCTGCGTTGGATTTAAACAAATTCATCCAACTGCTTTTCACCAATCAAGAACATAGATTTCCAGAACCCCTAAACCTGCAATTTGAATTCAAACATGATTTTACACATAACAGCTCAATCAAAATTCCATTAAACAATTCTGCCTCCCTGAAGTCGAATTTCCAAGTCTAATTTAGCTTCGTTTGAACATCTATGTATTGTACACAACCCGATCACTCAATAACTTTGAACACAAATCGATACATTCAGCACTAAGATCTTCAGTCATGGGGATCGATTCACAATGAATCTGGAATTTAATAAGAGAATTTATCCAACAGACTTAACCGATTTCTGCATTTAACAATTATAATATCAATCCATTCAACAGAAAATCACTTTCAACTCAATGTAACAAAATACAATCCTGAAAGTTGTATTCATTCTTAAAACTACGTTCTTATACTGGACTGAGTTAAAAGTCTGCGCCCTTCATACAATCACACCATAATCCATTCATATCTAAAATCCAGCTAATCGATTGTAACATTCTAGCAAACAGATGTTTGACCTTTATTAATGAAATCTTTGATCTATCACCCAATTCACAATATTCTACGGGTTTATAACTGTGATACCAGATATCCAATATCTAAAAATTGATTTCAGTGTTTCCTTTGAAGGTTCATCAACTAATATTCGTAATCCTTGCCTATAATGTTCCCATATTACAATTTATTCATGCACCCACCATTATCATTCCACAGGGATTAATGCACTAATTAACCAGCAAATACCAGCAAATTCACTCTTAACACAGTAATTGACCCATACATGAATTGTCCAAATTAAGGCGCATAACTCAAAATCACACTTTCATAAAAATGAACATACTTACAAACTTATCTTATTGGCCAAATATTCAACATTTAGGCCCTTGCAATTTGCCCAGAGGCTTTCAAGCTTTGGCCGTCCAAACTTCACTTTCTCCTCCCTATTCTATCCTATCTACCCTAATCTGCCTTTGAGGCTCACAAATTTATACAATTTGAATTGAACCAATTCTAGTTCATATCCCTTTAATCCCTCAACAAAACCCCCAAAGATCTCAACAAATCCTAAAATCACTCTTGAATCCCTAAGGATCCTCTCTCACCCAAAATTAATGAAACTAATTTTTCAATTAAAATCTCTCATCCCTTTACATCCTCAACTGACCAAATTCTCTCATATTTGAGAATTTTTACAAAGTCCTCATTTTTAGAATTTATCTCGTATTTTATTTAAAAATACCAAATTAATTAATAAAACAATTAAAATGTCACACCCCCCTTTATTACATAAATAAAAAATGAAAGTTGGCCTTGATGCTCCTGCATCAGACTCCCAAATTTGAAATTAATCATGATCGCCTGATCATGTGTTCAGATCTCTGTTTGCCTGGATCCCGTACCTTGTGCTGCAACTTTCCATTCGTCACTGCTTCCATCTGTTGTTCTTCTCCAGGGCTCCATATCTTATGCTATCTTGCTCCACTAGCTGCACTTCCACAATCTGTCTCTGCTTTCATTTTGCTGCTGCTTCTGCTTCTTCTCTTTCTTGCTAACGTCTTCCTCTAAGACACTTTCAACATGATTCTTCTGATTAATTCAATTTATTTGTCCAATAAATCTTCAGACTACTGATTTCTTGCTGCCTATTGAGCTAAGACATTGTTCAGTTCTTACTCATTCAATTTTTACCGCCACTTGCTGACTTCTTGCTTCTATACTTGCTCCTGGTCTTACTTCTATACTTGTTTCCATTCTTACCTTCTCATTTCTTACTGCCACCCAATCATCCATGCCCTCTTTTCTTCTACAACGGAAAACTTCTTCCTTGCCTTCTCCTATCAGCAACTTACTGGACTGGTACATTGTGTACAACTTTCTGCTATCTTCATCTCTATGCATCTACAATTCCCAATTCTGAAATTGAGATTCTTTCTGCACTGAATTCTAATCATCAGCATCCTTTCCAGCAACATAACGTCCTCATCCCATGGATTAGAAATTTCCACGGAATTCTCGTCTTTCTCCTTCATTTGACTGCTCAACTGAGTCAAATCTCCTTCAACACCTGCGATAATACCTGCATTCACAAAACACTTGTTAAAACAAAAATCATAAGGCATTAGTGCCTTACTTCCCTCTGCCAGCACCTCAGTATGTTGTTCTAACTTTTCCATCTCAATCAACACATCAGTATGTTGATTCTCTCTGCCCAAAGAACCCTCTAAAGAATTCTCAACACTGTCAATCAATCCTTCCTTCACACCATCTATCTCCATGATGTCTTTCTGCTCTCGTTCACTATACAGAACTCTTTCTTCTGCTGCAATCTCCCTGTCATACTCTGGATTCTCCAACAAGTATTCCAACAATGCAATTTTTCTGTGGCATTGTTGAAGCATACCATCATCACTTATAGTCCCTGCATTCACACACAAACTTTCAGTTTGAAAATCACAAAGTTCAACAGTCTCAACTGTTGCTTCACTTATCAGTGCTACAGACTGATCCACTTCTTCTACATCCACAAGAACTTCATTTTGTGCTGTAACAGCTTAACAAGATTACAAATCCTCCTCAGTAAAACGTGTACTCACATTACAATTGTCAGCTACAAAATTACAAGATTTCACATTATCCAGCTGATCTGTATCTGCCCAGTAACTCAAGAAATCACCAATGATCTCCTCCTCTGTTTCACCAATCGAAACCTCCTCTTCCAACTCAACTGCTCTGAGTTCTTCCCATCTCAAGTGTACATCCATCATCTGCTCGAGCTTCCTCAGATCCTCTGTTAACTACATGTTTATCTGTCGATCTCTTTCCTATTGTAGCCTCTGCCACTTCACTCTCTTCCTCATGAGCCAACCCACTCTCTGGTCCTTCAGATTTTCCTATAGCAATTCCATTAATAACTCAATATGCATTGCTATCTCAGCTTTCTCTTTCTCATACTCTTCATCAGTCAACTGTTGTCTTATGCCATTCACCTTGGCATATTTCTTCTCTTTTCTATTGTGGCCTCTTTCTGAACCTCTGCCTTCTACTTTATGACTTTCAGTAGTCATCTCCTTCACCATGTGTTTCTCACCCATGAGTTGCATCAATCCTCTACAACAGCAAGCTCTCTTGCTGCCACTTACCTCACCAATCCTTCCCTCCGGATCTAGTCTTTTGGTAATCACCGGTCCTCTACTGGAACCTTTCGAGCATTCTCCACTGCTCCTTCAGGCTTCTCTCATCTGCAACTTCCAAGAACACACTTGTCCTTTTCATTCAACCCCTGTTGAATCTTTAGGTTCTGCCACATTCACCTAGAACCCCTTGCTGGACTCCTTCATCATTGCACTCTAGTTGTGATCTACTTCTTCCTGCTGAGATTTCTTCACTATGCCTGTAAATCAAATTATCCAAGCATAACTTTTAAATCAAAGATAAATAATACCTGTCAGCTCACCCTTCAAGATCCCGTTGATCTTGTTTCACTTCCTCAACTGCACTGCATCTCTGTGCTGCAATATTCATCATTCCAAAATCTAACATTCATTCATCACATGCAATTAGCTTAACCTAAAAACTTGAATCTTCAAACAGAGCTATTCTGGCTCTGATACCAAAAATGATGCAAGCGTAGACCTGCAATACCCAGGATCTTTAACATTTCGTGCATATAAGAATGCATCTCAGCTTTTTTCCCAAATGAAAACTTCAATAGTTGGAAAATTCACACAATACCATTATTATGCGGAAGCCCTTCAACGTAAATCCCATAAACTCACCATCACTTCCTATTTCATTCCTTTGAATTCAACAATATGAGTATATAGGATCCAATAATATTATGAGTTCAATATTCCACAAAAACCAATTAGACCATGCACTCATGGTCTTCCCATGCTTGATTCTACAAAACAAGCATCATAACAAAGTTCCACCTTTCAACTCAATACAAACCTCAGTAACAACTTATCTTGCTAGCGCTATTCAAACTAATTCCATTTGATTTAAACATACCTATGTTATCAAACGTCGTCCATCCTCCAGCTCGAACTCTGCTTTTAACACTGTCATAAACCTCAACGTTGATCCATAAAATTACTTCATTCAGGATTCAATCCATAACTTTACTGCACCCTTCAATCTTTAACAATTAGTTAGCTAGCCAATTCACACAAATCACTGGATTAACTCCAGGAGCGCTTTACACAAATCCATGATGCGCCCTTTACCAAGCTCAAATCTAAACAATAGAATCCAAATTTCATACCTGTTTATCCACCAATAACACAGGTTCTTTGTAATACCAATTCACCCTCTGTAGTTGCTGTGGAACTATAATCTCAAATGCCAACATTTGATCTCAAATCTTCTGGTGCTAAGGCAGTACATTCAGACATGAGAAATCAATGTTTAAAATCAATTACACTCAAGAGTTAATCATAACTCTCTCTGCTCCGAATTAACTTCATAGACTCCAATTTCTTTGTTGTATTCCAAGACCAACAACCCTTTCCTGCAATTACAATCAACTAATACACAGAGTTTAGTTCTGCACTTCATAAGCTATGCATTTTAAACTACTCTCCAGTCGAATTTCTGCAAGATATACACATACAACTCTGCGTTGGATTTAAACAAATTCATCCAACCACTTTTCACCAATCAGGAACATAGATTTGCAGACCCTGAACCTGCAATTTGAATTCAAACACGATTTTACACATAATAGCTCAATCAAAATTCCATTAAACAATTCCGCCTCCCTGAAGTCGAATTTCCAAGTCTAATTGAGCTCCATTTGAATGTCTACGTCTTGTACACAACCCGATCACTCAATAACTTTGAACACAAATCGATACATTCAGCGCTAAGATCTTCAATCATGGGGATCGATTCACAATGAATCTAGAATTTAATAAGAGAATTTATCCAACAGACTTAACTGATTTCTGCATTTAACAATTATAATATCGATCCATTTAACATAATAGTGCTTTCAACTCAATGTAACAAAATACAATCCTGAAAGCTGTTTTCATTCTAAAAACTACGTTCTTATACTGGACTGAGTTAAAAGTCTGCGCCCTTCATACAATCACACCATAATCCATTCATATCTAAAATCCAGCTAATCGATTGTAACATTCTAGCAAACGGATGTTTGACCTTTATTAATCAAATCTTCGATCTATCACCCAATTCACAATATTCTACAGGTTTATAACTATGATACCAGATATCCAATATCTAAAAATTGATTTCAGTGTTGCCTTTGAAGGTTCATCAACTAATATTGGTAATCCTTGCCTACAATGTTCCCATATTACAATTTATTCATGCACCCACCATTATCATTCCACAGGGATTATTGCACTAATTAACCAGCAAATTCACTCTTAACACAGTAATTGACCCATACATGAATTGTCCAAATTAAGGCGCATAACTCAAAATCGCACTTTCAAAAAAATGAACATACTTACAAACTTATCTTCTTGGCCAGATATTCAACATTTAGGCCCTTACAATTTGCCCAGAGGCTTTCAAGCTTTGGCTGTCCAAGCTTCACTTTCTCCTCTCTATTCTATCCTATCTACCCTAATCTTCCTTTGAGGCTCATAAATTTATACAATTTGAATTGAACCAATTCTGGTTCATATCCCTTTAATCCCTCAACAAAACCCCCAAAGATCTCAACAAATCCTAAAATCACTCTTGAATCCCTAAGGATCCTCTCTCACCCAAAATTAATGAAACTAATTTCTCAATTAAAATCTCTCATCCCTTTACATCCTCAACTAACCAAATTCTCTCATATTTGAGAATTATTTACAAAATCCTCACTTTTAGAATTTATCTCGTATTTTATTTAAAAATACCAAATTAATTAATAAAACAATTAAAATGTCACACCCCCCTTTATTACATAAATAAAAAATGAAAGTTGGCCTTGATGCTCCTGCATCAGATACTATGAAATTGATCGATTTCATAGCTATTGGGTTCTTATTTCTATGACTGCTCCAAGTTCCAATATGATTTTTCCTTCCTCATCATGTTCTGGCAATATTGTTTAAACTGGTATCTTCTGCAACTTTTGAATGAGTGGCCACACTTCTTCATCCTTCTTCCATTCATCCCTTACTTCATTTATTCAATCTTGTTGGATAATAGAAATAGCACAAAACAATGCTTCCACATCCTCATCCTTTCTTGAGAGTTTATCTGCAACAACATTTTTGTTCCCTTTTTCGTTGATGATTTCAAATTCATAACCCAACATATTTGTGACCCATCTTTCTTTTCTTCTAAAGATAATCTTTGTTCTAAAACGTATTTAAGACTATCATGATCCATTTTTACCTTGAAATGTCTTCCCATTAGGAAAGTTCGTCATTTATTAAGTGCATGTAGTATTGCCAACATTTCCTTCTAATACAAAGCTTGCTTGAGATGTAGCCGTAAAAATACACAATCACCTACATCAAAAAAAAAATTCATTACGATGTTGATCTACCTATTGTTTCATTCAATTCTGCACCAAAGTGGCATTATCCTTTAAAAGTTGGAGAACTTGTTCTTGATGCTCGATGTGATCTTTCACTGCTTGAATCTTTTTCTTCTTGATATTTCCTTCTATCTTGAGAGTTTGAGGATTGGTAATTTCTTCCAATGCATTACAAGATAGGGTCAGATTCATTTCTTGATGATCGATATGATCTTTCACTTCTTGAACCTTTTTCTTCTTGATATGTCCTTCTATCTTGAGAGTTTGAGGAGGGGTAATTCTTGCCAATGATCTACAAGATATGGTTGGATTCATTTCTTCTTTCTCTGGGGTTGGTTCTTGGTATATATCCTCTTCTTTCGATGTTTCTTGATCCTTTTCCTCCTCCTCTTCATAACCAATGTAAAATAATTTCTTCTCAGCACACTTATGACCTTTAATGTATTTGTTATCACAATTGTAACAAAGTCCTTTTGCTCTTTTTTCTTCCAATAGTTTTGGTATCAACCTTGTAGGTTGTGGAAGGCTAGGAGAAACAACACTTTCATCCTTATAGTTGTGAGGGGTAGAATTCCTTGTTTCCATAATTTTTCTTTCCACTTTCCTTGCCAACCTAAATGCCTTCTCCAATGAATTTGGTTCCCAAAGGTGAACCTCATGTTGGATATTATATTCTAAAGTCCCTATGAACACATCAATCCTATTCTCCGCTAGAATATCTTTTACCCTTATATTCAATTTTGGGAAGTTGTCAATGTGCTCCATCATTGAACCCTTTTGTTTGAGATTTATCAATTGGCTAAAAAAATGTTTCTTTTTGTATCCTCATAATGTGCTATATTTCATCTGTAAAAATAGCCCAAGCGACAATTTTCTTATGAGAGCAAAGCCATTGATACCATACAAACTGATTTGGTTGCAAATATATAGTTGCAAAGTGTACCTTTTGCGTGTTTTGCACATTATGGAGATCGAAAAATTGCTCCATTTGTAGTATCCATGTTCCAGGATCCTTGCCATCAAAATTCCTCATATCGATCTTTGGAACATGGTGGTTCTTTGATCTAATGTTAGAGTCTATGAAATCATTATTAACATTTATTTTATTCTCATCATCAGTTTCATTTACTACCCTTTTGCCATTAATAAGAATTTCTTGTAGAAACTGTGTCAAATTTGTCTTCAAATCTTCCATCACATTCTTTAAATCATCCATCTTAGCTTCCGCATCATCCATATTAGCTTCCACATCATCCATCTTAGCTTCCATGCCATTCATCTTAGCTTCTAAGAATTTCTTTAAACCATCCATCTTAACTTCCACGTTATACATATTAGCTTCTACGTCTTTCTTTAAACCATCCATCTTAGCTTTTGTTACTTTTTGTGCGAGTGAAATTTGTTGCACTTGGTCTCATAATTTTGATATATCATGTTGCATTTCTTCCTCTTGTTCATGAGTCATGTTAGAGATTTTAGGTTGCTTACTAGTTGTTTCCATTTTCTTT